>PVKZ01003107.1:0-158185 GCA_004027375.1 Macroglossus sobrinus
CCCCCTCCCTCCCTCGCGCCCTCCCCCGCCCTCCCCGAGGCGCCGGCTGGGCGCGCGCGCGGCGGGGGCCGAAGCTGCTCCCTCGCTCCCCCCACCCCGCCCCGCCAGGCTCCAACCGCCGCCGCCGCCGCCGCCCGGGCCCCCGCCCCCGGTCCTCGGCCCCGCGGGGCCTCCCGCCCCCACCCAGGGGGCGTCGCCGCCGCCGTCGCTGCCGCGCTCCGCGGCCTGCCAGGCGCCCTCCTTCCCTCCCTCCCGCCGGCCGGGGTGCGCGGGCGGTGGGGAGGCCCTCGGGCCATGCGTTCCGCGCGGCCCAGCCCGGCCGGCCGGGGGCGGCGCCCCGAGCCCGGGCCCTGCGCGGCCCGCGCCCCCGGCCCCTGCTGAGCCCCGGGGGCCCCGTCGTGGCCGAGGCCATGTTCCCCGTGTTCCCTTGCACGCTGCTGGCCCCCCCCTTCCCCGTGCTGGGCCTGGACTCCCGGGGGGTGGGCGGCCTCATGAACTCCTTCCCGCCACCTCAGGGTCACGCCCAGAACCCCCTGCAGGTCGGGGCTGAGCTCCAGTCCCGCTTCTTTGCCTCCCAGGGCTGCGCCCAGAGTCCATTCCAGGTGAGTAGGGCCAGCTGTGGTGGGCCCGGCGGGGAGGGCGCCGACCTGCGGCCGCGGCCCACACGGCGCCTTGTCTTCGCAGGCCGCGCCGGCACCCCCACCCACGCCCCAGGCCCCGGCGGCCGAGCCCCTCCAGGTGGACTTGCTCCCGGTTCTCGCCGCCGCCCAGGAGTCGGCCGCGGCCGCCGCCGCCGCAGCTGCTGCCGCCGCCGCCGCCGCCGTTGCTGCTGCGCCCCCGGCCCCAGCTACTGCCTCCACAGTGGACACAGCGGCTCTTAAGCAGCCGCCCGCGCCCCCTCCGCCGCCCCCGCCGGTGTCGGCCCCTGCTCCCGAGGCCGCGCCCCCTGTCTCCGCGGCCACCATCGCTGCAGCCGCAGCCACCGCCATCGTAGCCCCAACCTCGACGGTCGCAGTGGCTCCCGTCGCATCAGCCTTGGAGAAGAAGACAAAGAGTAAGGGGCCCTATATCTGCGCCCTGTGCGCCAAGGAGTTCAAGAACGGCTACAACCTCCGGAGGCACGAGGCCATCCACACGGGAGCCAAAGCTGGCCGAGTCCCCTCGGGTGCTATGAAGATGCCCACCATGGTGCCCCTGAGCCTCCTGAGCGTGCCCCAACTGAGCGGAGCCGGCGGAGGAGGGGGAGAGGCGGGTGCCGGCGGCGGAGCGGCCGCAGTGGCTGCTGGTGGTGTGGTGACCACAACCGCCTCGGGAAAGCGCATCCGGAAGAACCACGCCTGTGAGATGTGCGGCAAGGCCTTCCGCGACGTCTACCACCTAAACCGACACAAGCTGTCGCACTCTGACGAGAAGCCCTACCAGTGCCCGGTGTGCCAGCAGCGCTTCAAGCGCAAGGACCGCATGAGCTACCACGTGCGCTCACATGACGGCGCTGTGCACAAGCCGTACAACTGCTCCCACTGTGGCAAGAGCTTCTCCCGGTGTGCACGGGGCCTCTGCAGCCCAGTGGGCGGGTAGGGAGGGAGGGACGGAGATGGAGGTGGCCTGGCCTTGGCTGATGGGGAGGGAGGGAAGAGGTTTCTGAGGACTAGGACTGGGAGCCACTCCCAGGGAGGGAGGGAGGAAAACCTCTCCTGGTTACCAAGGAGCAGGGGGTGGTACTTAGCAAAGGAGGTGGGTTCTTGGATTGTAGGAAAGCTTGGCAAGGACAAGGCAGCCCTGTTCCGGGGGAGGGATCTTTTGCTTAACTAGGATTTTGAAGCCCCGGGCTTGGGAGAAAACGCAGGGGCCTTTGGAAAGGCCTGTTGTACTAAGGCAGATTTGGGGGCATCTCCACACCCCAGGGCCCTGGCCCTAACTCCAACCCCAACGTATCCCCAGGCCGGATCACCTCAACAGTCACGTCAGACAAGTGCACTCAACAGAACGGCCCTTCAAATGTGAGGTAGGAAGCCCACTTCCTCCTGTCTTGGTTTTCATGATTTTGATCCTCATTGTAGTTGTCTGAGTTCAGCCTCTCAGACCCCCTTTTTCTCTCTCTCCTTTTTGCTTTTTCACTCCATTTTCTCATCCCTTCTTCAAGGCCTCTTCATTTCACTCCCATTTCCTACAGATCAAAGATCCCCAAGGCTCTGATTCCTTTAACCTCTTGTTTCCCTCTCCCTACTCCCTGAAGCTTTAACTTTCCTGACACCCCCCACACCCCTCCCCCTTCCCCAGAAATGTGAGGCAGCTTTTGCTACGAAGGATCGACTGCGGGCGCACACAGTACGACATGAGGAGAAGGTGCCATGTCACGTATGTGGCAAGATGTTGAGCTCGGCTTATATTTCGGACCACATGAAGGTGCACAGCCAGGGCCCTCACCATGTCTGTGAGCTCTGCAACAAAGGTACATGCTGAGGGATGCTGGGAGGGCCAGGGACAAAAAGGGTGGGGATGAAGCCAGAGTCCCTTCCACAGATTTGAGTTTAAAGTGCTTTAGTTGAGAGCTCGTGGCACCCAGAGCCCTCTAGGAAGCAAATGAAGCAACATTAGGACCATTGAACGTCATTAAATTTTAAGAGGTCATGGCTGGAAGAGATGATCTACCAGAAAGAGTCAACTTCTGGGGGTGTGCGGGGAGAATGGGAATGGGACATGGCTGCTTTGGGGAAGGAGTGGTCAAGAGAGCCCAGGGGTTGGAATGCAAGGTTTCATCTGTGCAGCCACAAGTTTACATCTTCAGCTTTTCTGGCAAGTGGAGTATATCCGCAGGGCTTTCACAATCACACACCCTGCCCCACTAGCAGAGAAAGCTGCTTTGAAAACATTTGCTTATTCACTGTGTATCTGGGCTGAGACTGTATGGGGCACTGGAGGGAGGGGACACAGCCGTCTCTGCCAAGGGTCAACCCTTCAAGTGACTAGGAATCAGTGTCATGTCGTCCCAAGAAATATCCCCAGTCACAGAGAATGGGTTTTTTGGGTGCAAAGACCAAGAAACAGACACTATTTAACAAGGTCCCAAGCTTAGGAAGGGGCTGTACTCTTATCAGCCTCAGTAGAGTAGTTGGCCCCAGGTTACCAAGGATGTGGTGGGAGGAGGACAGAGCCATCTGAGGAGGGTGTCCCCAGCCTAGGAGAACAGCCCCGTCTCTGGGGTCTCCATCTGGCTGACCCCATACCCCCATCCCAATCCACCCCACCCCCCAATAGGCTTCACCACGGCAGCATACCTGCGCATCCACGCGGTGAAGGACCATGGGCTCCAGGCCCCGCGGGCTGACCGCATCCTGTGCAAGCTGTGCAGCGTGCACTGCAAGACCCCTGCCCAGCTGGCCGGCCACATGCAGACCCATCTGGGGGGGGCCGCCCCCCCTGTCCCGGGAGATGCCCCCCAGCCACAGCCCACCTGCTGAGGGGGACCCCGCACCCACCAGGCAAGGCGTGGGGCATGGCTGGGGGTGGTGGGATGGTGTGTGTGGGACAAGGGGGCTCAAAGGGCCCAATAGGGGATCTCAGGAAGGCCAGGGATGTCCATCTGTCATTCAAGTTAGGGAGACTTCTGGGACAGGGAGGGCCCTTCAGGAGAACTGGGTAGGGATGCAGGCCGAAGCCTCTGGGGACCAAACAGGAAGTGAGCAACGGCTGTGTCCCAGGGGCGAGAGTCTGGGGCAAGGGGTAAGTTTTTTGCCATTCAGATAGCGCTGTGATCTGATGTTTCTCACCATGCAGGTACCGGTGAGGTCTGTCCAATGGCGGCAGCGGCAGCGGCGGCAGCAGCAGCGGCAGCAGCAGCAGCAGCAGCTGCTGCATCAGTGGCAGCCCCTCCCACAGCTGTGGGTTCCCTCTCGGGGGCTGAGGGGGTGCCTGTGAGCTCTCAGCCACTTCCTTCCCAGCCCTGGTGAGCTCCAGGTTGGTGAAGGGAGAGGGGAGAATGGAGGCAAGTTCCTTGGTACCATCTCCTTTTCCCCTTCTCTCTTCCCACCAACTTCTCACTGCTTCCCTCACCACCCAAAGCCTCCTGAAGGAAAGGAGGAAGAAATGTTTTCTTAGGGGAATTCACTAGGTTTTAACGATTTGTTTCTCCTGCTCCTCTCTTCTCCCTATCAGAGCTGACCCTGCACACACCTGTCCCCTTGGTTGTGTTAAAGTCCCCTGGACAGTGGATAGGGGTGGCAGAGGACAAGAGTGGCCACTGCCCTCACCCCCTCTTCTCTTTGTAAACCACTGCCCTACCCTACCAGGGATTTGTGAGACTTCTCCCTTGATGGTCCTTCTTGCTCTCCTCCTTCCAGTCCTGCCCTACTGTCTGCTGCCCCTCCCTGGGGAATTGGTGCTTTTTTTTTTTTTTCAGGGGGAGGGAGGAGAGGAAGGAGGGGAATCAAAGATTCTGTCCCTGAAAAGGGGGAAAAGGTGAGATAAGAGAAGGGGCAGAAGCAGGGAAGTTAAAGGTTATACTTTTATAAGGTGGGTCGTTTGGGGTCAGGCCCTAAGCATCCTACTTAAGAATCTGTCAGGGGAAAACAAGTCAAGGGGAGCAAAAGAAGGAGCCACTAGGGCCAGAGGCAAGATAAGAGATGGAACCTTAGGGGGCCAGGGTAAATGGGAGGATCCAGGGGGTAGAGGTGCTTCCTGGGGGTGGGGGGAATGCAGCCGCAGTGTCTCCCCCTTCCCTTTTCCACCCCAGCTCCAGCCCTGGCCTTTTCTTTTCATCCCTCTCCCCCAAGACAGAAGCTGTGGCCCTGGCCATGTCATCGTGTTCCTGTGTCCCTTGCATGTTCCCCACCCTTCACCCCCTCCTTTTGTGCAGATCCCATAACAATAAATTTTAAATAAAAACCTGGCTCTGGCTCTGAATTGAATTGCTCTCACCAAGACCCCTAGTCCCATCTTCAAGGAGTTTCTTCTTGGGCCTGGTATCAGTCCTGGCCTTGCTCTGCCCTGTGGCTCTGGCTCCTCCCTCCCTAGAGGCAGCACCAGTGTGAGGCCAAGGCTCCAGTGGCTGTGGAGAGCAAATTCCAGGACTCCCAGGTCTCTAGGGAATACCCAGTCTGGACAGACCCAAAATAGCCAGTGGAGGTTTAAAGAGACCTGGGTTAGAAAACAAAACAGTTGCTGGATCCCAGCCAAATACCTGTACGCCCTTAGGAAGGCCCTGAGGTGAGGGTGGATGATATAGCTACAGAAAGGCTGGGAAGTCTGAGCCCTAGGACTGGGATCAGTGAGGTTCAGAATAAAAACTGCATTTGTTTCATTGTTCGCATGGCTCACCCTGCCTTCTCAAGGGTTCCTCTGCCCTAGCCCCCTCCTGCTGTTCCAGACTTCCCTGCTACCCCTGCTACCCCTGCTCTGCCCTTTGGAATTCCTTCCCCAGTCCTTGTTCTTTCCAGGCACCCTTTTAAGCCTTCCAGTACCCATTTCTGCTGCTGCTTGGTAGGAGTTCTGCAGGCTCCTTTCTCTTGAAACCCCACCCTGCAGCCTCCCGAAGTTTTGCCTCATCTTCCTTTCTCTGCTTGTAGGGGTTCCCACACCCGGTCCTGTCTCCTCTCTCTGGTCCTCTCTCTCCTCGCAGACCCCTCTCCGTTTCACCCAACCCCCTGCCTCTGCCAGGACCCCCGGTGACCGTTGGTGGGAGGGGCCCAGGGCTTAGGAAGGGGGCACCCCCCAGGAGATGCGCGTGGGTAGGGGTAGGGAGCTGGCGCGAGTGGTCCCCCCGCCGGTTTCCTGGGTAACACGGGGCCTGGCACGCGTGGCTCCCTTGGGCTGGCCGGGAGGGGCTGGAGGCGTGCGAGGGGCGGGGGCAGTGTGCGCGGCTGCAGAGCGTAGGGGAGGGGACCTGAGAAGAGGGAGAGGAGGGGACGAGCAGAGCGGAGGGAAGACCCGCCACCTCCCTCCCTCCCTCCCTCGCGCGCTGACTCGCTCCCTCCAGGGCTGCGGCTGCTGCAACCGCGGCAGTGGTGGCAGTAGCAGCGGGAACAGTCTGGAGGCCAGCGTCGAGGTAAGACGGGGATGGACTGAAGCTGCGTTAGGAGTGAACGGACAGACGGCAGACGCCGGAGGGCTGCACGGGAATGCGGGCGCCTGGCTGACTGGCTGGTGGTGCTGGGCGCGCCACGCCAATGGGAAGAGGAAGCACCAGGGGCACCCCGGGGGTAAGGGAATCCCCGGGAGAGGGGCTGAGAAGGGGCTCAAAGGAGATGTCCAGGACACCCAGGGAGGGGCAGAGGTGTCTGCACTCCAAACACGCAGCAAGAAAACCGCACCCGCCGGCGCCTGGGGAGGAGGGGTAGATGCAGAAGGAGTGGAATGTGAGTATGGATCCTCTGCCCAGTCTGCCAGTCAGAGTATGCAGGTGTCTGCACAGCTTGATTTTGAGGTGCTGGGGCTTCTGTTAGGATCTGAGAGACTGGATTCTATTGGGGCAGGAAGAGATCATGGCGAGGGGCCTGTTTACAAAAGGGTTAATCTTCCTAGGGCACTGCAAGCAGAAGACTTTGAGCAGAGCACTCCTCCCCAGAGAGGTCCCACCCCAAGGCAAAGGAAACCCCAACTTTTCTTTCTCTCCCTAGAGGCAGCCCAAGGCTGGCTCTGAGACAGAAGTGTATACCTCTTGGGCTGCAGTGCTGAGAGCCACCTCTTTCCTCATACCAAGCCTGTCTCTTCCTCTTCCAGGATTTGCTGCTGTCTTTACTGCTCCATCCTCCCCTCAGAGGCTCTCAGCCCTCTCCCATCTCAAGATGGCAGCCAGCAGCTCTCAGGTCTCTGAGATGAAGGGGATAGAGGAGAGTCCCCAGACCCAGGGAGAAGGGCCTAGCCATTCTGAAGCTGGAACTGGCACTCTCCAGGTCCCACCTAGAGTCCCAGATGAGCCAGAGGCCTTGCAACCAGGCCCAGAGATCACTGGAACTCTAGAAACCACAGAGACCCCAACAGGGGCCCCAGAAACAGCCAGAGACCTCAGCTCAAGCCCAGGAAGGGAACCAAAGGCCAACTCCAGCCCCAAAGAAGCATGCCAAGAGCCAGCATCCAAGCCAGAAGTGAGCAAAAAGGCTATTGCAGACCAGGGATCCAACCTGGATTCTGCAGGCCTGTTTGAACCAGCCTCAGAGCCTGTTCCCCAGCTGGACCCCCAGTCAGACCTTCAGCTAGACCCCCAGCCAGGTTCCCAGCCCACCTCCAAACCAGCCTTTCAGCCAGAGCTCCCTACCCAGGAAGACCCCACCCCTGAGGTCTTGACTGAGAGCATGGAGGAAAAGCAGGAGAATGGAGCAGTGGTTCCCCTGCAGGCTGGTGATGGGGTAGAGGGCCCAGCCCCCCAGCCTCATTCACCAACCTCAACCACACCTCCCCCGGCCAATGGGGCTCCCCCCCGCGTGCTGCAGCAGCTGGTTGAGGAGGACCGACTAATAAGGGCTCACAGTGGGCATCCAGGATCTCCCCGGGGTAGCCTGAGCCGTCACCCCAGCTCCCAGCTAGGAGGGTCTGGGGTAGAGGGAGGTGAAGGTACTCAGAAACCTCGAGACTACATCATCCTTGCCATCCTGTCCTGCTTCTGCCCCATGTGGCCTGTCAACATCGTGGCCTTCGCTTATGCTGTCATGGTGAGCCCCACGGGACCCTGGCCCAAGCCTGCTATGGGTCCCAGCTTCCTGAAGTGGAACCAAGTCCCAGAAGTAACCTTGCCTTCCCTCTCCACATGGCTCTCACTTCCAAATTACAGGGCCTTTGCTTGCCTTTCCCTAGGACTTCACCCTGAGCCACCACTGCCCCACCCCTTCAGGTGGGAGGGATGTCCAGACATGTTTCACACAGCTTTGCTGACCTATGCTTTCCTCCCCCTGCCTCTCCAACTCTCCTTCCTTCCTTAACCACTGTCTACGGCCTGCCCCATCTCCTCTGGACAACCCTTTCACCTGAACTCTGCTGGGCTGGCTTCTCCTGACCTGGGCCATGGTGCCCCCACCACTCACCCTAACCCCAGTCCCGGAACAGTCTGCAGCAGGGGGACGTGGATGGGGCCCAGCGTCTGGGTCGTGTGGCCAAGCTCTTAAGCATCGTGGCACTGGTAGGGGGGGTCCTCATCATCATCGCTTCCTGTGTCATCAACTTAGGCGGTGAGTAGGGGTCTGGGACAGGTTGGGAGGAATGGAAGGGTTGGCAAGGGCAGCTTTACTAACCCCTGCCCCTGCTCTCTCCTGTCTGTCCTCCCTACTTCTTGTTTGTCTCTCCTTGTCCCCCACCTCTGTCTCCGTCTCTGTCCCTCCCCTCTCCTCTCCCACAGTGTATAAGTGAGGGGCTCTGCCCTGCATTCCAAGACTTTTCTTCCTGTTGGGAGCTGCCTTGGGCCTATCCTCCCCTGCGGGGAGCCCAATCGATGACCCAGGCCTGCACCCATAGGGACCAAGGGAGCCTGAGCAGCTTTGTTTACAGCTTCTCTCCTGCTCCTGCATCCTGCCAGGCTCCTCTGCCAACCATAGGCCTCCCTTCTCCTTGCACTGTTTTAACCTCTCTGCACTTCTGCCTGCAGCCTGACCTGCCTTTTGGCCTCCCTTTCCCTGCACTTCTGGAAACCTCCCTGAACATTTCCCCAACTCTCTTTGCTCTCAGCAGCCTCCCTGCATCTCTCCCAGCCTTCCTGCACTTCTTCCAACCTCCTGAATTCCTTGCACCTCAACCCTGGTCTCCCCCGGCCTTAACTTTCATTGTCTTAGTATCTACCCCCATTCCTTTCTTCCTTCTCTCCTTTATCATCTCTCCTTCCCTCTCCACACCCTGCACCCTCTTCTCTTCCTGCCTCATCTCCCCTCAGCGTCCTCTCCACCCTCCTGCCACCGTTTATTCTGCAAAAACTCCCGCACGTAATAGGCTGGGGGAGGGCGCGATGTCAGGAGAGTACTCTCTAGCCCGGGCTCCGACTGTTCTCTGCCGGGACCACGCAGGTCCAGACGCCCACAGGGTGCCTCGGGGTCGCAGACCTAGCAAGGCTAGTCTGCTGTTTGCGGACTGGTGCGTGGGCAACAAGCGCCGTTCTGAACACGCACCTGGAAGGAAAGGGCGCAGCTGTTGACCCTCTCTGGTCAGCCTAAGTTGACCTGCCTTTCCTGGGCTTTTTAACCCGATCGGCAATTTTCTTAAAGGCCTCGGGGCTGGAGTAATTCACGTATTTTATAACGAAAGAACTCCCAAAACAGGACCAAAGCTCCCAGCCGCAGGTAGCGAAAGAGGGGCAGGAACTACATAATTGTTTTCTAAAGGAAGACGGAAGGTTTGTTGCACGCAACAGTCCGCTAGGGAGGCGGGGACCGAGCTACGACGCGGTTCGGAGTTGGCGGGGTTTTTTTCTAAAAAAAAAAAAAAAATCGTGTGGGGAAAAAAACTAAAAGTCTAAAAAAAAAAAAAAGAATACATCAAACAGATTCTCCCTTTTTGTATGCCGGATGCTGCATGAGTCTGAAACAACAATAAATGGAGACTGCATGAGCCTGGCCTCCCGCCTCAGTTGGTTCTCACGTCGGTACGCGGCGGGTCCCGTGGTCTCGCCTCTTCGGGGCAGAACCTACCGGCTAGTGCGCGCCTGCGCCGCTCCGGCGGCCATCTTTACTGTGGGTCTCCGCCCGTCGTACCTGAGCGTCTGTGTGCGCATGTGCGAGCCATGCCTTGCTTTCCTCTGCCAAGTATCTGTTACTGGAGCAGAGCCTTCCGCGCAATCGCCATGCGCCTGCGTACCGTGACCCTGTGCCGTCTGGGAGGCGGGTCTTGGCTCCAGGTGCGTACGGCGGCCGAGGTGGCGGAATCGCGGGGTGTGAAGAGGGGCGGTGTGAAAGCGAGAGAAGACGCTCTGGTTCGGAAAGTGGTTGCTCCCGGTCGCTGGGAACATTGGAGTACCGGATCTCGATCTGTGGGGCAGGGTCCTTGGAGGGGACTGAGCGCCCGCTTCGGGAAACGGGCGGTTTAGGCGCAGGTACCAGTGCTGGAGCCTGATTGGTTGGAGCAACATCCCTGGGAAGCCCAGTCCCTTGGGAGCCCAAGGGATCCCCAATATAGTATTCCTACCTCTCCCATAATAGCAAGGCTCCTTCCCTAGCGGCTTATGTCCCTTGTCCGGGGTCATGGAGACATTGCGGCCACCACGACGGCGCCTCTGTCTGAAGAAGGGGAAGTGACCTCCGGCCTCCAAGCTCTGGCCGTAGGGGATACCGGAGGCCCCTCGGCTTCGGTCAATAAAGCCGAGGAAGAGGGGGAAGGAGGCCGGGAGGAGGCCGAGCTTGAGGGGTCTGAGGCCGAGGAGGTACAAGGAGAAGCCCCCAGCGCTGAGGGGGAAGAACATGCCAAGGGAGAATCCGAGGACTGGTACGTGCCCTGCAGCGATGAGGAGGTGGAGCTGCCCGTGGATGGGCAGGCCTGGATGCCGCCCCCCTCCGAAATCCAGCGGCTCTATGAACTGCTGGCTGCCCACGGTACCTTGGAACTTCAGGCGGAGATCCTGCCCCGCCGGCCACCCACGCCTGAGGCCCAGAGTGAAGAGGAGAGATCCGATGAGGAGCCGGAGACCAAAGAGGAGGAAGAGGAAAAGTGAGGGCACACCTTTATTCCTTGTACCTGGGTTTGCAATGCAGATGCCAAGAAGAACTAGGGAGGGAAGGTGGGACCCAGGAGCATGGAAAGTGGAGGGAGGGAAAAGAACAGGAGAGAAAAAGCTGGCAGATGGGGAGAAGCACTTGTTTGGGTGTTTGAGGAGACCACTCTCACGCTTCAATCTCTGTCCACCTGTTCCAGACCCCGCATGCCCACAGAATTTGACTTTGATGATGAGCCAATGACACCAAAAGACTCCCTGATTGACCGGAGACGCACCCCAGGTACAGACAACAGGGAAGAGTTGGGGGGAGGTAAAAGAACCTCTGCTCCCACTTACCCAAAAGGTGACTCCCTAAAAGAGGCCTTTGCTTGGTATTTTGGTTGCTACACAACTTGTAGATGCAGGAAAGAGTAATCACACAGTGATGCCATCCTTTCAGCTTGAATTGATACCCTGTCTTTAAGAGAGTATCACATAATTTTAACATTTTTCCGTTTCTTTTATCTCCATTTCCCCAGAAGTCCAAGTTTTCCTGGTCATTCATTATCTACACTACATTCCTCTACTATTATGTACATCTCCTAATCTGACCCAGTTTGCACCCCATGTGCCTTCCTATAATTTACCCTTGGAGCCATTCTTGATTTCATTTTCTCTTACTCCAACCTTCAAGCAAGCAGCAGCAAGTCCCGTTCATTCTGCCTCTACACCATTTCCAAGTTCATCTGCTACTCTCCACCTTGAGCACCATTCCCTCATCCAAGCCACCATCTCTCTTACCTGGATAGTTTCGGTAGCTCCTAACTGGTCTTCCTGCTTCCAAGTCTTAGCAACTGGAATGATCCTTTTAAAACATAAATCTTGTCATTTTACTTCTGTTTAAAATCTTCCAAAGCATTCCATTGCTGAAGTGAGAGAGGAGAGCATGGTGACAGAGACTCCAACCCCCTACCCAGGCTTCCAAAGACATTTTCATTTAAAATAAGAGATCCAAACTGTTTGTCATGGCCTGCATGTTATTTCTTTTGCTTTATCTTTCTCATCTTCCCAGCTCTACACTCTTCTTTGAACAGACCTCCCTATTTCTACTCTGGGGCCTTTGCACTTGCTTTTCCACTGCCGGAGATGTTCTTCCTTAGGCTTCACATCAATTATGGTACCTTCTCATAATTCAGACCTTTACTTTCCACCCCATCTGTGGTCCCACCTCAGAACCTCCATGAGAAAGACCTTGAAATCTGAATGTTTAATAAGCTCCCTAAGTAACTGGTAACATCCAGGCAAGTGTACACTGCCTCATTTCATTCCACATTACTCACTTTCCTCTTCTCCAGGAAGTTCAGCTCGGAGCCAGAAACGGGAGGCCCGCCTGGACAAGGTCCTCTCAGACATGAAGCGACACAAGAAGCTGGAGGAGCAGATTCTTCGTACTGGCAGGGACCTCTTCAGCCTGGACTCAGAAGACCCCAGCCCCACCAGCCCCTCACTCCGGTCCTCAGGGAGTAGTCTCTTTTCCCGGCAGCGGAAATACTGACTGCTGCTGCCTTAGGGTGCATGATGTGTACCTGCCTGGGCTTTGGCCCTCTTTTCTTAACCCAGGGCACTGAGAAACCTGGGAAGAGTAGGAGAAACTCCAAGCTGCCAACACAGCACCTTGCCAGAAAGCGGGCATATGTGTGTCTGTTTGTTTTCTGTTGAACATCTATTTGGAGACCTGAGCTGAATTTTTTGAATCTAAAATAAAATATGCAAAGTTATCTTCTCTTAATGGAGGGCTGCAGTGTAGCTGGAGCCCAAACAGTTGTGGAGAGGCAGAACTGTCTTCACCCAGATTGGGAAATTAAAGCCTCATAGGGCAGCGGTGAACTCAATCAGCACCTGCCTTAGGCCCTCTGACCTTTCCCAGTCTTTTTCCAATGAGGCCAACTGGCTCTGAGGCAGGAATTCTTGAGCACTAAATGAGCTGCAGCTCCTTCAGCTGCAGTGAAAGCCGCCCAGAGGAGAAAACAAGATCCAGCTGCATGGGCCCTTTAAATGCCCAAGCTCCACCCCCAAGCCTGCCCTCCCTGCCGGGAAGTGATGCCTTGGGCTGGGTGCGGGAGTTTCCCCCCATCTGAGGAGTCTTGCAGTCAGCCACACTTCTGGATGTGAGTACTTCATACTGCCCCCAAAGTCCCAAATAAGTGGTGGGACCTTCTGTTCAAGGTTCTCTCTAACCCTGTCCTGACTTTTAGGGCCTTGTGGGGCAGGCAAGACCTCTCTGAAGCAAAAAGGGGAAGGTGAATGGAGGCTTGGCCTTGAGAGGTTTTGCTTTCCTTGTTGGAGTTTTTCTGTCTTTTGAAAGGTAGCTCAATCTGTCACCTTGCCAACACCCCTCAGGCCTCTCCGACTTCAACCTCCCACACCAGATGTAAAGACAGAGGAAACTTAAGGGGTCTCTTCAGACTCCTTCCTAGACTTAGGTTGGGGCCTACTGTACTCATCTGTCCCCTTCCTTGGGGACCTGGGCTCCGGCCTATCCCCTTGAACTCTTAGAATATGATTTGTCCCCACTGTGATTTCTTAATTCTGTCAAATATTGAGGTTTTTATACTGCTTCACTCAGTGCTGTGCCAACTGTGGGCGTTGCAGATCATTTGAGAAGTCATTAACAGTGGTCTTAAGGCAGGCTTGATTTCCAGAAGGAGTGGAGTTTGGTGAGCAAGGGTTTTTTTCATCTCTTTAAGGAGGAAGTGGAAAACAGGAAACTCATTTGGGTCCACCAGTCTGAAATTCTGGATCTCTGATCTTGAGGGTGAAGCGTGGAGGGGTTGGGGATGGTAGTTGAAGCAGATGTCCCCAGGGTTCTCCTAATCCCTGCCTGAGTGAATCCCTGTGTTATGGGAGAAAGGCTGGTCATCAGGGATGCCAGTCAATTGACTCCCTGGAGACACCTGCCAGTCTCCGCCCTTGACACACAGATTACCCAGCCTGCCCTGGGGTGGTGCTTTCTGGGCAGGGCAGTTCTACAAAACCCTGAGCAGGTGGGGCACCCACCTTGATTGGGTGACTCAGAGACATTCTAAGGGCTCCCTGGTAACTCAGGCCTCCTTGCTGACTGCTAGTCTCTCGGGTTGCAGAAAATGCTCACCTTTGAACTACTATTGGTACTACTCCTGGAAAGTAACCAGCCCCACCTAAAGCCTAGATTTAGAATCTCACGGACATTTGTACCTGAGAAGCCATCTGCCTCCTGGTTTGAGAACTCTTCAGTCTAGGTACCTGGGGCGGAATTCTGGCTTCGGCCTTTGATCATGTGATCCTGAGCAAGTTCCTTAATTTCTAGTTTCTTGTGAGGATTAAATGAGTTAATTAATGGTACTTAACACAAGGCCTGGCACAGATTAAGTTCTTCATAGGTGAGAGCTGTTAATTCAGTGGCACTTGTGGAAGATACAAGTTCCAGAGTATCCCCTGGAAACCTGGGCCCGGTGGGTCTGGGGTGAGGCCTCAGAGCACTCCCAGCTGAGTCCTATAACTAGATGAGTTTAGAAAACATCTGGATCAGGCGTTCTGAAACCCAGTTCCTGGGTCACTTTAATCTAGGCAGCCCTCATCTTCAATGACTGGCATTAACTGGCAGCATCCGGGAGGTCACATGGAGGTAGGATAAGAAGCATCCTGAGCTGCCCGAGCAGCTGCTCCTCCTCCAAAGTGGCCCATTTGGGCTGGAGCTCAGATGAGATTTTCTTAGGAAGAAGAGTTCTTAAAATTTTGCTGCTAAAAGGTGATTTACGTTAGACAAATCCTTAAGAATTTCTACTGTAGTCCCCTAAAGCAGGAAATAATTTTCCTAAACCGGGAAGCTGGAGAAAACAGCCTCTCGGCAGTGCCTGAGTAATGTGACCCTTGTGTTCTCCAAAGACTAGAATGTTTGAAATCAGTGAAGGAAAACTATGCAGATGAGTGCCTGCTTACACTGCTTTTGACATGCAGTTTCCTAACCTAAATTTAATAGAGGTGATTGTGGCAAGGCCGAATCACTGACCTCAACTCCACTGACCTCAACTCTGGCTTCTGGCATGCCTGGACCAATAGCCCAGGGCTTGGGGCAATGGGGCTTGTGTTGGCTAGGAGGCTACTTTGCCCTGGGGGTGAGCAGGCTGAGGGAGAATGAATAAAATTCCTTGCCACTGAGCAGCAGTTTGTAATCTGAGCTCATCTTTGTTCTTCCTCCTAGACATGCTCCAGTCTCTAAACCCTCTAAAATTCTCTAATGTCTAGTCTCTAAATCCAGGAAACAGTCACTTTTACTCTCACTACACAATCTAGGGGAGTAAGGCTCAGAGACTAGCAAGTGGCCCAAGTTCATGCCAACAGTGACAGAACTCATTCTTGCTATGAGTCAGCGGAAGAGCTTTTAAATATAGTAATGCTTAGACCCCATCCCAGGCCACTTAAATCAGAATCCCCAGAGATGGGTAGTTTTAAAAGATCTCCAGGTGATTCTAATGTACAGTCATGGCTGAGACTGGCTGCTTTAGACCAGAGCTATTCATACTTTAATGTGTACCCAAATCACTGGGGTTTAGTTAAGATGCCAGCTGATTTCAGCAGCTCGGGTGGGGCACAAGATGCTGTGTTACGCACAGCTTCTCAGTGAGGCCAGTGCTCCTGTTCACTGCAGACCAGCACACAGTATGGCTGGTCACTTGGGCATCTGCTGTTTAAGATTCACTGTGTTAGTCACTTAACTCTGCAATCTGATATACACAGTGACTTGTGACTCATTACATTTTGCTGTAGCATAAGTTTACTTTTGAGCCAAGATACAGGTGAAGAGCTGCCTCTTAACTAGATAATGAACCCAACTTCTGCTTCTTACAGGATATTTTGTTCTCTGCTCATGTACCTATTATCCCCTCCATTTTGTGTGTGGGGGGAGGGTGCTGTGTACCAGGGAGCCGCTGGTTTCTGAGACTTGGGGTGAAAATTGACTGGTTCTTACAGGAGCTTCATGACACCTGAGGGACATGTGATCAGGCATGTCTGGACATGTGCCCTGAGAGCAGACTATAGGGCAGATCTCAGAAGCAGGCACTGAAGGGAGGACTGGTGGATCTGGGGAGCTGGGGCCAAACCCAAATCTGAGCAGGGCCTTCTCAAGGTCAGCACAATCCTTAACCATTGACTTTTGAGGACCTTGATACATTGGAAATAAAATACTATAACTGTACATGCCATCTGGTAAACTACAAAAATCTAAATCTGTAACTTGCCCCAAACATGCTGCCTTAAATGGTTTCCCCAGATCTCCTGAGAGGCCCTGTATTGAAACACTTCTGTAGATGGTGAGAGTGAAAATATAAAGCCTGTTTTTGACGGGTGGTCCAGGTGGAAAGTACAGCTTTAGAGCATGGTAGATGGGAGATCAGGTTTATAAGACAAGATCTTGGTCCTGAAACAATAGTAGTTGGCAAGGGCTTGGCCTTAGAACAAGGCAGGAGCCCAGCTTGATCAACTGTAAGGATGACTCTCAGCTGAGTCACTGAGCTGGGCGAGGCTCTCAGCCTGGGCCCAGCTGGGATGACAGATGGTGGAGAGGCCTCGGCCATAGCGGGTGGGGATCATCCAACAAGGAGCCATTGGAGGCTCTTAGAGCCTGCTTCCCAGCCTTGTGTGGCCTTCTAGAGTTAAAATCTTCCCTGTGGGGCCTCACAGAGCCCTGGTCACACCTCCACCTACAACCCTTGCTCTTCCTCTCCTCCCATCTGGCTTCCTGGCCAGGCTTCCACCCTGCAGAGAACCTGGCAGAGGAATAGCTGAAAAAGACTTCATTTGGCTACCAGATACCCCTTCTCTGCTATGCTTCTAACCCCACAGCTGGGGAGACATAAGGCTTGCCACCTTCCTGACCAGTAAACAAATGAGGGTTGAGGCTGAGATTCCAGGTGGGATATGGAGCCTTCGGTGATAGGTCACATGCCCTAAATGGACAGGGGAGCTGGGTCTCAGGCCATTCCTTGCCCCAGCAGTAAGACACAGCACTTCTGAGGAACTAGGCTCTGTTCTAAGTTCCTTATGATTAAATTAGTCCTCATAACTTCGATAGATGCCCTATCCTTTTTATTGTCTAGGAAACGGGCATAGGGAGGGCAAGGGACTTGTCTAAGATCACCCATCCAGTAAGGGTTAGAACCAGGATCCAGGCAGTCCCAGCCCATGGGGGCTCTTGTGGAGCCCCATGTCAGGGAGCAGCTTTGGAGAGTACAAGCACAGCTGGTCAGGATGTGGCAGTAAAGAGGAAGAGACAGTCCAGGTAAGAGTAGAAAGAGGAACAGAAGCAGAAAGCCAGTCCTCATTTTCAAGTACTACCTGAAATCAACAGAAGAGGGAGCCCTAGTTTTACAAAAGCTACTCCAAGTTAAAAGAAATTCACATAAAGAACAACAGGAAAGTATCAAGGTCAAATTCCATACAAAGTTGCAAGATAAAAGAATGAGCAGAATAACATCCTTCTACTGTGGAAAGTGTACCAGGAAAACATCAAAATTGTAACCTCTTTCAAAATGAGGTAAGACCTTAAGGAAACAAGACATTAAGAGCAAGAAAGCAGCAGATCTGAATTGTAAGGAAGCCCGGGTAGTGTCTGAATCTGTGCCCCTAACCTCTGCAGAGTGCTGCCACTGGAGGGACTGGACTAAGCATCCTATCGGGAGTCTCCTAACTTGCTGTGTGGCTTTGAATGACTCGTCCCTTTCTGAGACTCGGCTGCTTAGAGCTACACTTTTTAATATAAGATCAACCAGCCACACTTGGTTATTACAATTTTAAATTTAAGTTCCTTAGTTACCTTAAGCCATATTTTCGAGTGTTCTCTAGCCACATGTGGCCTGCTGAAAGAACACAGATTTAGAGCATTTCCATCATTATAGAAAGTCCTAGTGGGTCCTAAACAGCAGCCCAGTGTAAGACAACAGGGAGTGGTGGAGACTGGTGAGCAGGAAGGCTCCTGTCCCATCTGGAGGGCACAGCCACTGCTTGGTTTGCTATGTGAGAATGTAGGGCCCACCTCCTGAATCTGTAAGAAAAGCAGGAACTCGGAGTTTGTGAAAATTCCCTATTTCTAAACCCCAAAATTGAAATTTTCTAGTTTATGTAGATCAAGTAAAACTGTTGGGCCTCATCTTGATTCTGTAATGTCATGTCTCCTGCCTGTTTTTTCTTGTGCCAATTCTCCTTCCCATTTTTCACTCAGGTTGGAAGTTGGATGAATGATGGAGTAGGTGAGGTGCCACCCCTTTCTGATAACTTCAAAAATGTTTGACCAAAGTCTGAGGACGAGGCTTTGAGTTGCTTTGTAAACTTGGTTCTTTTTGCATGACTTAGGCACATGCTTTCCAAAGTCCAAGGCCTACAGGAGACACAGATGGGGTTTAGGTAGGTGTGACATTCCTGAACAGGCCAAGCCCTGGATTCAAAAGCAGATAGGATGGGGTGGGTGGAATCAAGGGCTCATTTACCCCCTTTCATCCACCCCCACCTTTGACAGCTTGGAGCCAAGGGTGGCAACAGAGAAAGGAGAGGAAAGAACTAGAATAATTTGTCCTGTTTCTAATTCAGCTGATTCTACAGGAGCAAAAGTTCTGTCAGGGTTCCCTTCCTTGAGAGGTGCTCACGCCTGAACAGTTCATCCCAGGACTGCTTAAAGCACAGGGATCGGGGGGCTGCAGACAACAAAGATCATGCAGATATTCTTAGGCCATGAGCTAATGTTTGATACTTCAGGCTGCCTGCTCCTGAAGGAGCCATTGCTCCCCACTGTACTGGAGAAGTCCATAGCACCTCCAGATTGATCTGCCCTCCCAGCTTCTACACCATCGGGGTTAGAGATTGGGAAAGTGTTGATCTAAAGCTCCTCCCAGTGCTGCAGGCAGCTCCATGAGGTAAAGCTGATGGAAATAAGGGAAGGGAACAGCCCATAGACCTGGGCTTCTGTGGTTAATTGTGTCGGGCAGTTCTTGGCGGGGGTAGGCCTGGATGGACTGTGCTGCCCTGGGTGAGAAGAAGAAAGGAAGAGGTGGGCATGGGAATGGTGAAAGGTGAAATAATCTGAGTTGGAGGAAGAAGGATTCATTCCACCAGTCCCAGCCACTTTTCTGGCTCATGCCTGCCTGATCCCAGGCCCCCTGTGTTCATCTTGTACCTTCTCCCCACCTGTCACTATATGCTGCCCTGAGATCAGAAGTTACTATGGCAACCAAAGAGTCCATCATCCGAATCCCTCCATACCACTACATCCATGTGCTAGACCAGAACACCAACGTGTCCCGTGTGGAGGTTGGGCCAAAGACCTACATCCGGCAGGACAATGAGAGGTTGGTGTCGGGACTGGGCTATGGGGGACTGGGGCTTGGGAGGGCCTGTTAATCTGGCTGGCACAACCATCTATTTTTCCCCTGGATTGGCCCTCACTTGGGTGACAGGGACCTTTCTCTCTCTTTCACTGTCTTCTTTGATGGTGGAAGTGGGAATCCCCTGGGTTCTCACACCATTTTTCACCCTCCGACAGAGTCCTGTTTGCCCCTGTGCACATGGTGACCGTCCCCCCACGCCATTACTGCACTGTGGCCAACCCAGTGTCTCGGGATGCCCAGGGCTCAGTGCTGCTTGATGTCACAGGGCAAGTACGGCTCCGCCACGCTGACCTAGAGATCCGGCTGGCCCAGGACCCCTTCCCCCTGTACCCAGGGGAGGTACTGGAAAAGGTACCTGTCTTGCCTCCCCTGTACCACACTCTACCTATTGTGCCACCTTGTCCTAGGGCTCCACACTACCTTCTGGGGGGAAGAAAATGGGGCCATGGGAGGGGGCGGGGGCAACATTTCCTGTTTTTCTCCAGAGACAGAATTGACTCATTGCCCCTCCACTCATATTCCCCAATGCCCTCTTGTCCTCACATGCTCATAACAGACTGGCCCCTCCTTTTCAAGCTGTCTGCCCATCTCACCATGTAATCAGCCAGGCTCTACAACCTCTTGGAAGCTCCTGGCCAGTCTGGCACTGAATGACTTGTGCCAAGAGTAAGCATTTTATTAACTCAAACAGTGCCAGATTCTGCTGGGCAGTGACAGCAATAGTGGACAGGATGAGACCTGGGCTGAGATGCCTGTGATTTTTCCATGGGAAGGCACTGGAGACCTGCACTTGCAGCCACATCCTTGTTCTTGTTACACTCAGGTTCTAGGCCTGTGCAAGTGGGTATTCCACCTTTATTTCCGTAACTGTTCTTTTGTCTTCACCTCCTTGTACTTCTATACTGTGTCACTCTGGTTTCTCTGGTAAGCAGTGCTTCTTGGTCCTGGAGGCATAATGGCGTGATCCAGGAACCTTGAGAATTCCTGTCTAGTAGATGCCGACACTTTGCAGAAGTGTGTGTGTAGAGATAGAAGGTGACGAAGAATGATTAGAATGTTACCCCTTGAGTGAACTGTGTAGGGATGTTCTTTGCATTAGAATAACTTATTTAAGTCTAGAACTGTCAAGAGTTAAGTCACCCATATCCAGGGCCTACCTCAGACCAACTAAATCCCTCTCTAGATGGGGAGCAGTGGAGAGTAGTTGAGTACCATTGTTTAAAAGCTTCCTAGGGTGGAGAGAAAGCTTTCCTTATCCCTGCCTCTGTAGCCTCTGCTTCCCAGTCCACAGCAGCCCATTCACTCAAATCCCACGTGCTCCAAGCCAGGAGGGCCGGCTTCTCTGTCCTCAGATCCCAATGCCACTTTCTCACCAGAGAGCACTTGCCTCTGTCTGTACCACTTCCTTTCCTATCTTTACAGAGGGTGGCACCTAGCTTGGACCTCCCTTCCCCCACCTTCCTGTCCTCCTAGGAGCCTCATTTAATGTCCTTGCAATGACCCTGTAACAACTTGGCCTTCGTGACCTCCACTCTGATATTGCCCCTCTGTTCCACTTCAGACCTGCTCAGGGCCATGTCCAGTCTGGCCATGGTTATTCTCCTACCTATTCCATTTCTGAAATTACTCCAGTCTCCCTCTCCTAGCCCTCCTCCTCCTAGCCATGTCCCCTCAGGCTTTTGACCCCAGATTCTTTTCCTGGCCTCGCTTTCCTGTCCCAACCGAACCTCATTTTAACACTTCTTTTGCTCTCTCGTGTGCTGGACATATGGCAAAATCCTGGGTTGGCATCACCCTCACCTGCTCTTTCTGTGTTCATACCCAGGAGGCGTTTTGTAGCTGAGCTGACAGCTCTACTACACAACAGTATTGTAAATAAGTAATAAGTCAAGGGGTTTGTTCCAATCCAAGCCCTGCTCATCGGTTCTCTCCTTCCCAAACAGTTTTTTCTGTATGCTTTTACATATTTATCATTCTCCACTCTCTTCCTGTTTTCCACCCTCTCACTGTTGAACAACTTGATCACCTACTTAGAAGTTGAGGCCATCTGGCAGATTCTGGATCTGTGTCCCCTTCCCTTTGTGCCTACTCTGATCTCCTTTCTACCTGTTGGAGCCTCCAGGAGGTTCCCCTCTATCAGATGGACCCAGAAAGACTCGTCTTTCTATCTCTGGAGATCTTGTTCCTCACCTAGAGCTTCTGTTTTTTATTTCTCCACTACTATATCTTTCTCTTGGCCAATCAACACGTTCTGCCTCTTCCATTCTGTTCTTATCTTAAAGGCTTACTTGTATAAGCTTTTCATTCTAAAGAATGAATTCATGAGGCTGTAAAGTCCTCCCTGACTTCCACCACCAATATCTGCTCTGTTTCCCAGAGTTACTTACTACCGTCCATACAAGGTATACACAAATAGATATGTCTATACACTCACATTAGTTTGTATCAAAAAAAAAGTACTGATTATAACCTATTTGCATAAGAGCTATCACATTGTCATTTGCCGGTGTCTTTTGAGTGAGCACCTGCATCTTGGTATATAAGTCATATCTTGTTTAATTGTATGTAATTCTATATAATGTATAGAAGTTTAGCCATTTCCCTACTGGGTATCATTTAGGATGTTTCCAATTTATAAAGAAAAACAGTGCTGCAATATCCTTACCTATGTGACTTTATGCATGCTAGCTTTTTTTTTTTTTTTAACAGTAGAAATGTAAGAATTGCTGGGTCCCAGGATATGCATGCTAAATTTGTGCTTTATGCCCCTTAAATCTAATTTCTAGCCTTTTACAGTTTTGTATTTCCTACTTACTCTTTGATGACAACTTACACTTGATGTTCTCTGCTCTATACCCTCACAAACCCCTTCATCTGGCCCCTGCCCCCACCTCCACTGAACTCACTTTGACAAAGATCCAAGACATCCAAACTGCAGGCCCAGTAGACAGTTGTTCTGTGTCTCACAGGTCCTCTCAGCCTCATCCATTGTTGATCTCTCTTACTAAAACATGTCTTTATGTTTTTGACTGTTGATGTCATTTTTCCATTCTTAGTTGTCTCCCCTCCTCCCTGCCCTCTCACCCTTCAGTTTCTGTCCTGAACCTCCTCTGTGCCCTCTCATGCTCTTGTGGCCTTGACTACTTAGTCTATGTTGAAGACACCCAACCCTGTACGTTAGCTGGGAGGCCCCTAACTGCCTTTAGGAAGCGTCCCGGTTGTCCAACAGCCACCTCATACTGGACACCCAAACTAACACTTCCTCTGACCCCCAGATCTGTTCTCCCATATTTCCAATCTTATTTGATGACACTACTGGGGACCCAAACACCCAAGCTGGAAGTCTGGCTGAAAAGACTTGAGGAGTGAACTGGAACAAAACAAAGGTGGTGGCCAGGAGACCATTTGGGAAGATATTGCCATCATTTAGATAAGAGATGTTGGCATCTTAGGTGAGGCCAGTGGCAGGGATAGGTAAAGGTAGACTGGAATTGTGATGGAACAGGTAGGAAGTATTGATAGAATAGATGTGGGAGATGAAAAAACACACTGGATTACATGTGTTTTATTATCTTTCCATATTTACCTTTTCCTCCTCTCACACCCTTGTATCAAAAGGCAACTCACTCTTTGATTCCCAATTCAAATACACTTTCTGAGGGCCTTTCCTAACTTTTCCTCCCTCTAAACTTCTGCAACCTCCCTCCCTTGACACTGTCCACAGTCTGCTTGGAGAGAATAGTCTGTTTTATCACCTGCTGGAACTAAACTCGGTGGCACTCCACAACTAGCCAAGTGCCATGCACATGTAATGCGTACAAGGAAAGGCTTGCGTGGGCAGTAAACCTCCAGACCTGCCTCTCTCCAATCCAATGTGTGGTCAGCGAGTAGAACAGTTATTTGACCTTCTCCACCCCAGGACCTTGGAGTAAGGAGCAATAGATAGGCTACACTAAAGACTGAAGCTCAAGCCTGATTCTGTTCCTTACTAGTTGTATGACCTTGGTCATGTCCCTTAGCTTCTATGAGCCTCTCTCTTTGCTTTCCTGCCTCCCTCACATCAAAGATCAAGTGAAGTCCGATTTATAGAAACACCTCTACAGACTTCTAAAAGGTTTGGCTGCCTGTTGCCAGGTCCCCCTTCCTGATGGCGGGAGATGAGATGACTGGAGTATAACAGCTGTATTGTGACCATGAGGAAACCTTGAAAACAAAGTCATCTGCTTAAAATGTGCCTGTTCTAGCAGTTTGCGCCTTCCCACCTCTTTATGCTTCCTAGAGGGCCCCCGTGTACACTAGGACTTGAGATATTCATTCAGCTTCCCAGATATTTCTCCCACATCTGTCAACAAGCCCTCTGCTCAGTTTTCTGCCTAAACTTCTGAGCACTTCCTGCAGAGGAATGTGTGTCCTCTCGGCTCCTCCTCTTGTTCTGTCAGCTCTGTCTTCAGACAAGATGGCTTTGGGACTACCCCTACCTTATACATTCCACTCTGGGTCTTATTTTGGAACATGTGTAAAAATTGATGCCATGGACTCTGACCTCTAAGGCATCAAGTTTGACTCTTGGGGAGATAGCACTGAATGCCCCTTCTTCCCTATTAGGACATCACCCCACTGCAGGTGGTTCTGCCCAACACTGCTCTTCATCTTAAGGCATTGCTGGATTTTGAGAATAACAGTGGAGACAAGGTAGTCGCAGGAGATGAGTGGCTATTTGAAGGACCAGGTAAGTTCTTTCCATTGGGCCAGAGTCGGGGTCAGAGGTTTCCTACCTTCCCATCATAGCCCTGATAGTTTCTGACTTTCATCTCTGCCTCGTTTTCCCTTCCAAGGCACATATATCCCCCAGAAAGAGGTGGAAGTTGTAGAGATCATTCAGGCCACGGTCATCAGGCAGAACCAGGCTCTGCGGCTGAGGGCTCGTAAGGAGTGCCGGGACCGGGACAACAAGGAGAGGGTGACAGGTGGGGTTTCGAAGGGGCCCTGAGGATGGTGGGAAGGCCATTCTTCCCATGGGAGGTGGGGGTGTGTGTGGGGGTGGAGTTGTTTGGGGGAAGGTCAGGTAAAGCCCTTACAAGTGGCTGTAGCCTGGGAGGAAGTGCTTCCCGAGAATCTCATAAGCTGCTCCCCAACCCACCTTCGTGCGGAGCTTTTCTGGGCCTAATCCTGTGATCATGATCATGTCGACATGGCTTCCCTCTTCCTACCCTTTACCATGACCTAGGGGCAGTGACCATGTCTATTTCTAAATCAGCCAAGCAGGTGTTCACATGCAGTTGGCAAGTATATTTGACAAATGTGACGTATTAAACAGTGTCTTAAATGAAGTGCTTACTGTGTGCCAAGTGTGGTTCAGAATGCTTTACGAATAACTTATTTAGTCCTCAAACAAGCCAGAGTCACTGCTATTCTCCTTTTCCATGTAACAAAGCTGAGGCACAGAAATTAGGTTATTTTCCTGGGTTTACAGCCAGAAAAGGCAAGGCTGGAACTGGTACCTAGGCATTCTTGCTTCTCTACTAAACTAAATGACATCTATGACTCTAATAATGGTGGTCTGCATTTTATGAGAAGGAAAACAGTTGGTCTTCGGAACATAGAGAAGTCATAGCAGGTATTGGCATAGCAGCAACTTAAACACTTTAGAAGGGTTTTTGTATTCTCGGCTTGATGAGTTTTTCTCTAGCTTGAAAGATAGGAATAACTACAAGGACTCCTGTCAGGCCCTTGAGCCTGGGGCAGTGACACTGCCTCACCTACAAAAGTCCTGCAGATGTCCTCCTGTCTAGGCTCCGGGAAGGTGCAGCTGGGGAGCAGGCTTGGGTGACCTTTGACCCCTACCTCTCTGCCCTTGGCCCAGGAGAAGAATGGCTGGTCCGCTCTGTGGGTGCATATCTCCCAGCGGTGTTTGAAGAGGTTCTGGATTTGGTGGATGCTGTGATCCTTACAGAAAAGGTTTGTGCTGTGGGGCATGTGGGTTAAGGGACCATGGGGTAAAGAATGCTAAGAGTGGCCAAGGTGGCAGATACATGAGCGTAAAAGAGAAGCAATATTCCTAGGGCCACTAAAAGAAAAAGTTGGAGGTGAGATATCCTGAAGAGTATCCTGGGTCATCTGAAAGGGTTAAAAAGTCGTCCTGGGTTAATGGAAACTGTCACTGATACCTGAGCATGTGGTGTAGCCAGTGGGGTTCCTAGGTCTCCTGAGGAAACTGGAGGTGGGTTCACTCAAACGCTCCACTGTCTTGCTCTGCAGACAGCCCTGCACCTCCGGGCTCGGCAGAACTTCCGAGACCTGAGGGGAGTGATGCGCCGCACTGGGGAGGAGTGGCTGGTGACAGTGCAGGACACAGAGGCCCATGTACCAGATGTCTATGAGGAGGTGCTGGGAGTCGTGCCCATCACCACCTTGGGCCCCCGTAACTACTGCGTTATTCTCGACCCAGTCGGACTGGATGGCAAGAACCAGCTGGGACAAAAGCGCGTGGTCAAGGTGAGTGCCTCCACTTCCCCTGGAGGGGGAGTGCCCTTGAATGGCACAGGCCCTCGGACCTCTCTCCCTTCTCTCCTGCCACCTCAGGTACGTGTTCCGGAAATGCCAACCTTGGCACAGCTTCCCCTGTGCCTTCGCACACTGGGCGCTGGCTCTGAGACACCCATCAATCTCCCCGGCAGCCCCTGACCCCTGGTCACTTGCTTGAGGCCTCTTCTGGGAGCTCCTCCTCCCTGGCCCTTCCCTGTGTTGCAGGCCTGGAGACTCTCTCATACTTCTGCTCATTTTTCATTCTGCATAAAGCAAATCTCTTGGTTTACCCTTCTCCCCATCCCTACCTCATCCCCTCTCTGAACTATCTGTGGGACTAGGAGGGGTCTGCAAACTTTTCTATAAAGGGCCAGGCTGTCAATGTTTTGGGCTTTGTGAGCGTATGCTGTCACGCTGTGAGAACGGCACAGGCAGCTGGTGACCGAATGAGTGCCTCTGTGTTCCTGTAATGTTTTATTTGTAGAAACAGGCATGAAAATCCGGAACACCCAAATATTGATCAGTTGATGAATGAATGAAAATTGTGGTGTATCCATGCAATGGAATATCATTCAGCTTTAAAAAATTGAACGTGAACTGAAGTTCATGTACTGACAATTAGCATGTACCAATACATGCTACAACATGGATAAACTTAATCATGCTAAGCAAAAGAAGCCAGACATGAAATACCAAATTGTATGAGTCTGTTTATGTGATATGTCCTGAATAGATAAATCCATAGAAACAGAAAATAGATTAGTGGTTGGTGTGGGGTAGGGGTGTGGGGTAGGGGTAATGGGTAGGGTTTCTTTTCTGGGTGATGAAAGTGTTCTGGGATTCGACAGTGGTGATGGTGGGATAACTCTATGGATATACTAAAACAACTGAAGTTGTTGAGTAAAAGGCAGCAAGCCAGATTTGGCTCAAAGACCAGGGTTTGCCAATGCCCAGACTAAACTATCACAAGAAAACAAAACATGGGAGAAATTAAGAGTAACAATAGGTTAGTTCTTAACTGTTGAGCTTGTGAGGATCCAGATGCTAACAGTTCACAGGATCTTTTAAGAGTAGGTTTGACCGAATGAGATCTGTAGGCATTTGTAGAGAGCCTCATGGTCTAGACAGCACTTCAGTGTATTACAATGTGGGGAAAGGAAGGATGCTTTTTGGGTTTCTGTCCTCAATACAAGCCCATGGCCACATGGATCTGGGGGAGGTGCAAACAGAGGCACCTGCAACCCTGAGTGACAACTGCTCCTAACCCCATGTCTCCCCACTAGGGAGAGAAGTCTTTTTTCCTGCAGCCAGGAGAGAGGCTGGAACGAGGCATCCAGGACATATATGTGCTATCGGAGCAGCAAGGGCTGTTGCTAAGGGCCCTGCAGCCCTTGGAGGAGGGGGAAGATGAGGAGAAGGTCACTCACCAGGCCGGTGATCACTGGCTCATCCGTGGACCCCTGGAGTATGTGCCGTCTGCCAAGGTGGAGGTGGTAGAAGAGCGTCAGGCCATCCCCCTGAATGAGAATGAGGGCATCTACGTGCAGAATATTAAGACCGGAAAGGTAACAGCTGAGGGATAGTCAGCGTCACTGCTGTGTGGCCATGGTAGCGACTTGCTCTGGGTGAGATGGGGAAAGGAACGTGGTGGAGGCAGGGAGGGGCCTTCGGTATTGACAGTAGCAGCCGAGGCAGCTGTCTGGTAGGTATGAAAGCATTCTATGGAGTATTTGCCTTCTCTTTGTCTTAATATCTAACTTCAGATTTTAGAAACCCCCCAAGTGAAAAGGTGAGCCAGGCTTTAGGATGGGGACTCTGTTTCCACTGCAGATCTGGCCCCTGGCATAAAAGTCTAACTGGGGTATGGCATAGGAACAGTAAGAACTGACCTTCTCCCCCATGCCCTTATCCTGTGGAATCCTTCCTCTTTGCCCCCTCACCTGAAACCTTGACGTTGGTTTAACTTATGACCACATCTCTGACCTCTTTCCCTAAGAATACAACCTAAAAGTATAGCTCAGAATCCAGGCAGTGTTAGTGTATACTGCCTATTTTCTAGGGTTGCATCTGTCCCTCGGACACCCTCTGAGGTGCCCCATGAAGGAAAATTCCAGAAGAAGTATCAAACACTTACTATTTGCCAAATTCTCAGCACTAGACGTGAGATGTCATTCGTTCCTCAACTCTATGAGGTAGTCTGTACTGGGTCCATTTTGCAGATGAGGAACTGAAGCACAGAGACAAAGTGGCTTGCCCAAGATGACAGAGCCAGCAGATGGAGAACTTATGCATCCTCATTCTAGAGACCTTGTTTAACCATGATGCTCCACTACCCCCAACCAGTTCTGCTTCAGGAGTGCTAGGTGAGTTTTACCATCCTGGTAACATTTCTCCTTTCTCGTCTCTCTTCAGGTGCGTGCTGTGATTGGAAGCACCTACATGCTGACGCAGGATGAGGTCCTGTGGGAGAAAGAGCTGCCTCCTGGGGTAGAGGAGCTACTGAACAAGGGGCAGGACCCTCTGGCAGACAGGGGTGAGAAGACCGTGGGCAAGACCCTTCAGCCCTCCGCTCCCCGGAACAAGACCCGCGTAGTCAGCTACCGCGTCCCTCACAACGCTGCCGTGCAGGTGTATGACTACAGAGAGAAGAGAGCTCGGTGAGGGGCTTCTCCCGGAGGAGGGGGCGGCAGGAAGAGAGGCTCTCCGGGTGTCTGACTCCTGGCTCCCTCTGCAGTGTGGTGTTTGGGCCTGAGCTGGTGTCGCTGGGTCCTGAGGAACAGTTTACAGT
This sequence comes from Macroglossus sobrinus, assembly GCA_004027375.1. Taxonomy (NCBI): domain Eukaryota; kingdom Metazoa; phylum Chordata; class Mammalia; order Chiroptera; family Pteropodidae; genus Macroglossus; species Macroglossus sobrinus. The sequence goes on from PVKZ01003107.1 coordinate 28,334, forward strand.
GTTGTCCCTCTCAGCTGGGCGGCCCAAGCATCCCCACGCCCGCCGGGCACTCTGCCTGCTGCTTGGTCCTGACTTCTTCACAGATGTCATCACCATCGAAACCGCAGATCATGCCAGGCTGCAGCTACAGCTTGCCTACAATTGGTAAGGGGTGGGGAGGAGGTGGTGAGGCTACTGCTGGGGCAACCCCAGGAGAACCCTAAGAATGCGAGAGGCCTCCTTGGTGTGCTGGGTTCAGAATGTGGGTGGGATGCCTGACTCTGTGCCGTGGTCAAGAGGGACACCCAGGGGTTCCTGCAAATCCAGTCTGATGCCCCAGGGGAATGACAGGGAAGATGTGGGCTCATCTCTTGGGAGCAGGATCTGGGGGACACAATAGGATACTTTCCAACTAAAAGCCCAGTGTGTGTTCAGCTAAACATATAACTGCAAGGTTATAAAAAGCTTGATGAGACACAGCTGGTGGGAGGGCTGGAAGTGGGCAGGTAGGCAAGAGTACAAGTTCTGGGGCTGCCTCCCTGGGTCTGCACCCAGCCCTGCTGTTTGATAACTGTGGCAGGTGACTTGGCACTTTCCCCATCTGTAAATGACAACCATGGCCATCAATTTTATAGGCCATCTAAAGAATGCAGTGAAAATTAGAACAAGGCCCTGTACATAGCTAGAGCTCGAATGCCAGCAACTAGAGTTAGGGAAGATAAGTCACATCCACAAGCAGTACTGGACAACTTCCAACTTCCTCACCTCTTGGCTGAGTGGCTAGGACCATGACAGAGGCAGATGGGGCACTGACATCTTCGGAGCACTACAGCATGACAACGAAGAGCATAGACCCTGTTGCCGTAGTTCCTGGTCTCAACTTTCTGGTTTGCCACATACTGTATGACTCACTTAACCTCTCTGGACATCTGTTTCTTCATCTGTAAAACAGGGACAATGCTGCTCCCTACCTCATAGGGTGGCTTAGAGAATGAGATGAGAACACATGTAAGTTTATTAGGACCTCTCCTGGCACATGGGGACACTAATCCGTATTCTCTATCATGAGAGACCCTGCAGTGCACCGGAGTGGGGCTGTGGGAGTCCTGTTGGAAAATGAGTCATTTCCTGGAGGAAAACTCTTCTCTGTTCTGGGCCTCTTTGCTCACAGGCACTTTGAGCTGCGCGACCGGAAGGACCCCCAAGAGACAGCTAAGCTCTTTTCGGTGCCCGACTTTGTGGGTGATGCCTGCAAGGCCATTGCATCCCGGGTACGGGGGGCAGTGGCCTCCGTCACCTTCGATGACTTCCATAAGAACTCAGCCCGCATCATTCGCACTGCCGTCTTTGGCTTTGAGACTCTGGAAACCAAGGGGCCCAATGGTGAGGCCCTGCCCCAGGCCCGGGACAGGGCCATCTTCCCCCAAAACGGACTGGTGGTTAGCAGCGTAGATGTGCAGTCAGTAGAGCCTGTGGACCAGAGGACCCGGGATGCCCTGCAGCGCAGCGTCCAGCTGGCCATTGAGATCACCACCAACTCCCAGGAGGCAGCTGCCAGGTAAGTGAGGGCAGCTGCCCACAGTGTTCACTGAGGGCTAGACATCTCCAGGGTCCCCATCTCCAGCCCACTGCTGGGCCCTGGGTAACGTGGCATCCCCTGATGGTCAGTCTGCTGTTATCTTTACCCAGCAGATAGCCTCCTCGAAGTGTGACTGTGTGACTAGATGCCATCCTGCTCCTGTGGCTTCTCACCTTGCTCCTGCTAGAACCCAACTCATTTTTTGGTCTTCTAGGCACTCTGGGGTCCAGCCCTGCCTCCTACATCTCACCTTTCAGCCTCCACCTTAGGCTCACATGCTCCAGGTCCACCAGCTGCTTTCTGCTTCTCAGTTTCACAGTTGGGTTCCCCGCTTAAAGCCTTCTGCACTGTCTGCTCCCTCTGCCCAGGGTATTTTGCCCTTGGATGCTTTAGGGCAGGCTTCTCTGGCCTCAGCCCAAAGGCCACCTCCTTGGAGAGCCCTTTTCTTTCTACCCCAACTGAAGCAGCACCCTCTTTGCCAAGTCATTATCGGGTCACCCATTTTCAGGGAACTTGTCATGGTTTGAAATCACCTTCATTGACTTGTTTTTCCCCACTGAAAGGTACATTATGTGAAGGCAGGGGCCTCAGTCATGACCAGGTTTCCCGGAGCCTAGAATCATTCCCGGCTTGCAGCACACACACCATTCTTCTGTTTGCATGATAAGCACCTCCCATGGGCCAGGGCACCTCTGTCCTGGGCACCCCAGCTCAGGGTCTCTCATGATGCTGGGCACACCAGCATCTTCCCTGTCCCTTTTCTCATCCAGGCATGAGGCTCAGAGACTAGAACAGGAAGCCCGTGGCCGCCTTGAGAGGCAGAAGATCTTGGACCAATCAGAAGCCGAGAAAGCTCGCAGAGAACTCTTGGAGCTGGAGGCTCTGAGGTGGGTCAAGAACTAGAGGAAAAGTTGACCCATCACCCACTGAGGGTCTTGGCAAAGCTGCTGATTGGAGACCGGGGGGGGCGGGGGTGGTGGTGGTGGTGGTGGTGGTGTGCGTTTGTGCGTTTGTGCTCGCGCACGTGTGTGTGTGCGCGTGCGTGTGCGTGCGTGCGTGCGTGCGCGCTGCTACAGCATAAGTTAAGTCCGGAAAATGGCAGGGTGGGACTCTCTCCTGTGTTTCTCCTGACCCTGCCAATCCCTGCAGCACTGCCGTGGAGAGCACCGGGAGTGCCAAGGCGGAGGCCGAGTCACGCGCAGAGGCAGCACGAATCGAGGGACAAGGCTCTGTGCTGCAGGCTAAGCTGAAGGCAGAGGCCTTGGCCATTGAGACAGTGAGTAGGGGAGGTGCCCGTGGAAGGATGTGGGCTTGGGGTCTGCAAGAGGCTCAATCTCTGCAGTCCCTGAAGCTGAGTAGTATGCCAAATACCCTGACAAACAACCCTATCCAAACATTTTGTGGTTTATAAAGTCCTTTCTCTCTATCAATTCACCTAATACCTGCCTGAAAGGTAAAGACAATTATTACACACATCTTACATGTAATACATGTTCAAACACTGGCCAGCTTTGTGCCAGGTATTGCTTGTTTTACATGCATGATCTATCTCATTTAATGCTTGAAACCCCATTAAGGTAGATATCATTCCATCTTACAGATGAGGGAATTGAGGCTTGGATTAAGGGGCTCCCATGGGTTGCTATTTAAAAGGTGGTATAGCCAAGATTCTCACCTACCTGACTATAACTTTACAATTCTAGTCCTTCTACCTCAGTTCTCTCCAACTTGCTGGCTAGGAAGTTTACTGGATAGTCCCCAGGGGCAACACAATTGACAGAATGCTGGGTTTCCGCTTTCAGGAGGCTGAGCTTCAGCGGGTCCAGAAAGTACGAGAGCTAGAACTGGTCTATGCTCGGGCCCAGCTAGAGCTGGAGGTGAGCAAGGCCCAGCAGCTAGCTGAGGTGGAGGTGAAGAAGTTCAAGCAGATGACAGAGGCCCTGGGTCCCAGCACCATCAGGGACCTTGCTGTGGCAGGGCCAGAGATGCAGGTGAGCGTACAGGGGAGTGTGTGTGTGTGTGTGTGTGTGTGTGTGTGTGTGTGTGTGTGTGTGTGTGTGTTGGGACCGTATTTGGAACCAAGAAGACAGAGCCGGGGAGAAAAATACATCTAGAGAAATGCTGGAGACAGATGAGTGAGAGAAGGTAGTGACAGAACTGTCCTGTATCCTGTGTCCTGACCTGTATCATTTGAGCGTGGTGTCACATAGGGCTCTGTACTAGACTCGAAGGTGAGCTAGAGCTTCTGAGGACACAACAGATGGGACATCAATGTGAGAAGTGCTTTGAAGAAAGACAAGTTGGATGATATGGTCAGAGGAAGTGACATTTCAAATTAGGTGGTCTAAAGAGGGTCGTTCTGAAGAGGATTTACTTGAGCTCTATGTGGAGTTGACAGGAGCTTTCCAGGAGAGGTCCAAGTGCAAAGGCACAAAGCGAACGAACCTTGGTGCATTTAAGGAACATAAAGGACTGGCAAGCGAAGGCTTGAATAGCTGCTAGAGGCAGCTGCAGGTGGGGCCAGATCTTTCAGGCCTTCTAGGCCCCAAGAGTAAAACCTTCAGACTCCCCTTATGGTCCATGATGATCTCTGACTAATCCTACGAGGATGGTTTAGCTGGTAGCTACAGTGTCAGACCAGAACGGATAGCCCCTGCCCTAGAGAAGTGGCCAAAGAGATGAGAGAAGGGACCATGGTCAGACTTTTTATTCCTTCCAGGTAAAACTGCTCCAGAGTCTGGGTCTGAAATCAACCCTCATCACTGACGGCTCCACTCCTGTCAACCTCTTCCACACAGCCTTGGGTCTACTGGGGCTAGGGTCTGAGGCCCAGTCTCCAGCCAAAAATGCAGCCGGGGTCCACAGCTCTGAAAAAGGCTTGCTTCTCCAGCCCTCCGCTGTCCCTCAAGTTTTTGGAAGCAGCCATACTGTGCCTTAGCTTCCTTCATGTTGCTTTGACAAATAAACCGTAACACTCCTGGGCATTTAAACTCTCTTCTGTTGCCTCAAGTGTGTGTCACAGGAGGGTTTAATGTAGGAGATGGGTAGAGAATACATTCCCTGAAAGCTTGGGATAGTTACTAGAGACTCACATTTGTAAAAGGGAGAGGAAACGGAGGTGGAGAGAAGACTAACCCGAAGTCACACTGATAGGAGTGTGGCCCCAAAGTCTTACTCATCAGCCAGACTGTCCTTTTAGTCAACTTTCCTAGACTCCAGGTGAGGGAGATGATGCCACGGTTGAGAGGGTGGGGCCTGCCTGACCAGCCCCTCAGAGAGGGCTCCTGCACTAGGAACAGCTCACTGCCAATTCCTCCAGGGGCCCAGCTTGGCCAGGGAGTTCTGGAGTCTAACACTGTGGCTGCAGGTACATCCATCCTGCCTTCTGACCCCCTGCACTTGGGAGGCTTCCTTTGGTGCCACTGGCTGGTCACACTGCACACTTGGCAGGCCTGTATAACGCATCTGTGCACTTGTCCCTCTCAGATGGGGATGTCAGATGGCGGGGAGGATCCTGCCCAAGGGCAGTAGGAACTGGATTGCTGCCTTGCACTTCTAGTGTGGGTTCAAGAGCATCTAGGGCAGGGTGCCCCCTCCCCACCCTCTGCCACGACTAGTGATGAGGAGCCCTTTCCTAGGGGAAGGATCTGGGTACCATCCGTTTGGGAACACAAATGGAGGCTGCAAGGTTAACCAGCCCTTTGGCCCAGGCAGAGCTGCCAGGCCTGCCCAGTCTCTGCTGAGGATGCAAAATCCCCCAGGGGTGGAGAGAGAAGCTCAGGTTTACTTGCTGTGTGGCTGGAGGGGGCAGTTCAGCGTCTCTGATCTCTTCCTGTGAAACGGACCAGCAATTTTCCTATAGAGCAAGGTTGAAGCTGTTTTTAGGGTCTTCTTTCTTTTCTCCCCATATGTCCTTGAGCCTTGTCCCTTTCCAAGTTGAGCTGCATTTGTGTGGCTGGTGGTTCTACTCATGTCTGAGCTTGTTGAGGCAGAGGCTATCTGTTTAACCCACAGCATTTTGTGGTGCTGGCTCAGTATTCTGGAACAGGCAGGTGAGTCAGCCCCTCCACCTCTGTTTCTTCCAAACTCTCCACCATCTTCCCTTGAGAAGTGGTTAATTTAAAGCTCTTCACATACCTGGCACCTGTAAAGTTAGCAATGTTTATTGCCGAGGGCCTCTTGGGGTGAGTGACAGCAGGCAAGGTCATCCAGGGTAGACATTATCCCTCCCATGGCCATCCTGTGATTCCAGCTGCTTTCCCATCCACCATCCCTCCAACTCCAGGCTTCAGTGACAAGCCTGTCCAAGTTTTTACTCCCTTGAGACCTCCCTTAACTTCATCACTTCTTCCTCTGCCCCATACCACCCTACCCAGCTCTGTGTTGCTAGAGAAGGAACACCCTACTTACAAACTCATTTTCAACTCACGTAAACAAATTTCAAGGCCTAATGACCTCTGACTACACCGCTAAATCTCCTTGGAAACAACTCTTCACGCCTCTCCTGTCAACGTCCACAGCTCTGCTCACTTTATCTCATCTCTTTGAGAAAATAAAAGTAAATCAGGCAGGAAGACCCGCCCCTTCCCTTCTCCTAACTATGGCATTTGGGCTCTGTCCTCTCTCCTGGGCTCTCAAGTTCTTGAGTCCCGTCCTGCATCAATCACCTTTCTCTCCACCACCAATTCCTCTCACTGTCACCGACATACAAACATTCTACTTTCTCCTACATAGAACCAACAAATAAACTCGCCCTTGGCCCCACATTCCTTCCAGCTGCCACCTCTCTTCTTTTTCCTTCACAGCCAAATTTCTCAGTTTCCATTCCTCACCTCTCATTATCTCCTTAAGCAACTCCAATTAGCTTCTGTCTCCACCCCTTGCTTCATGGAAACTGCCCAAATTGGCATCACCAATGATGTCCCTGCTCTAGACCTAGTAGTTAAGTTCCGGTTTGGCCTCTCTCATCATGTGGCATAGTGTCCACCCCATTTCACACTGGGCTCCTGTGATATAGCTTACTCACTTTTCTTTCTACCTCACTTGCCATTCCTCAGTTTCCTTGGCCAGCTATGCTTCCTCTGCTCAGTCTAAATTTTGAGTCATACTGGACTCTTTTCCCTTATTCAGCTACATTCTTCACCAGTCTCATGGCTTTAGAACCTCTATGCTACTGACTTCAAAATCTCTCCATTTCTGATCTCACTCGAGCTGTGGGCTCATTTCTACTGATGACTTAATATCTCCACATGGATCTCTGATGGCCATCAGGCTTGGCCATGTGACTTGCTCTGCCAATGAAATACAAGGCAAAGTGACATCACCTCCCTTTTCCAAGGTGACCAGCAATATTCCATATAGAGGCTGCTCTGTCAGCCTGGGCCCCAGGGAGAAAATGGCATGAAGCCGAGACACAGCTCACCTACAATAGATATGCAGCAGGAGCAAGAAATATTTGCTGCGATCCTATAAGGTAATAGAGGAAGCTGCTCTTTAATTTGTATGCATGAAGATAGGCTTGGCACCTATCATGTGATGAGGGAGATAAAAATCCACCACAGTGATAGGAAAACAGGCCTTGATGGAAATACAGTGAAGTTCCAGCTGCACCGGAGCCAGTTTCTAAGTACCAAATTTATCTTTAATGTTCCCTTAAATTGCTTGTAAAATACAGAACAGTGTGATCTCTGATGAAGTTCATTCAACAGAGGCCGTTTTTCTCCAGCATTGGAGCAAATGACTTTTCTTGGTTGAATACCAGATAGAGTGATTGATTTGAAGACCCTTTGTAAAAGAAAAATCTGTGCCTTTAAACAGCAAAGTCACATTCAGCATGGCAAGATGTTTGCCGAACCTATTTTGTCTTCTAGGCCTACAACCCACGTCTATTTCTCAACATCCCTTACATATAGATGTGGGCATATTCACTGAGTTTGTAGCTCATGGAATGTAAGTAGAAGTGGTATTTGCTCATTCCCTGCCTTCTCAAACGAGCCTTGTGCAGTTTTCCAGGTTTACCTCCCCTACCTACATGATGCAAGCAAGCAGAGTGCTCTTGGAAGGCCTATGTTGGAAATAGTGGAACCGTAAATAGGAGGCCCCAAATTCCCAAATCTCTGCCTCAGGAGAGCTATTTCACAGTCAGGAGCACTGGATTAGGACTTAAATTAGAAACAAGGTATCATGTTTGAGTCACTACACATCTTGCGGTTTGTTACAGCAGTTAGGGTCCTTTTAACTAATCACAGTAAGAGACCACCTGAGGGACTAGCAGATTCCCGGTGCCCACCCCCGCCCTCTGAGTGGAGTGAGCCAATGGAATGTTTTGCATGGTGGTTACTCATTCTTCCCGAAAGTATATAGTTAAATTCCAGAAGTTATTACTGTACTTATTTTAGTCCATTTGAGCTTCTGAAATAAAATACTACCGACTGGGTGGGTAATAAACAACAGAAATGTATTTCTCCCAGTTCTGGAGGCTGGAAGTCCAATGTCAAGGCATCCGTATGGTTGAGTTCTGGGGAAGGCCCACATCTTGTTTGTAGCCAGTACCTCCTCACCATGTCCTCACAGAGTGAAAGGGGTGAGAGAGCTCTCAGGCTTCTTTTATAAGGGGCACTGATCTCTTTCATGAGGGCTCATGACCTAGTCACCTCCTAAAGGCCAAACCTCCAAATCAGGCATCACATCAGGCATTAGGTTTCAACATGTGAATTTTGCAGGCACACATTCAGACTATAACCACATATAATGTGACTGCATTGTTTCCCCAGATCAAATATAGTGACTCCAATTCAGCATAGACTTTCCTTACTCCCTCCTCCAGGTCGCAAGGCACCTGATCCTAGGCTGTCAACACAGGCTTGTGCTCCACAGGTTCCTCCTAGGCTCTGTCCGGCCATTAGACAGGAGACCAAAGGCACCAGGCTAACCCCCAGGCCCCACCAGGGAAGGGGACTCAGTCTTTATTGCTGGCTTCTCAGGCCTCACAGTACATATTCTACTTTAATGGAAGAAGCTCCACCTCAGGCCCAATTCTCCCTCATCAGATAGCTTGATTTACAGAAGTTAGAAACTCCTGATGTCACAGTAAATGGTTAGAGCCTAGAGCCATTCAAGGTCCTAAGGCTTGAGCAAGCGCTCAGAGGACTCCTCTGGCTGGAAGGGAGAGCTGACTCTGGAAAGGTGAAGGTCCTCTCCCACCTTAACTGGGGGCAGGCCAGGTAAGGGGACACCTGCAGAGCTGGAGGGACAGCTCAGCTTGTGACTATCTTCCGCAAGTACAAATCTGTTCCTGTCACCATCCTTCTCTTCAGCGTTCATCCTACAAATGCCCCCCAGGAGAGTCCAGGTCATTTACTGCAGCATTGTTCATGATGGCAGGACCTGATTAAATAAATAATGGAATTCTATGTCACCATTAAGAAGACCATTTATGTGGACCGCCTTGTATGGTAAATGTTAAGGGTGCGGGCTCTGGAGTCAAGCCAGCCAGGTTGGCCTCCTTCCCCTCGGGACCTGTTTCCTCCCTGGAAAATGGGCACAGTCAAAGGCTTGTTGCATTTAGTACACAGTATAGCATGTCCAGTGAAATGAGGTAACATACACAAAAAGCGCTTGCAACAGTGGTAGCATGATAGTAGAACAACGCATATATATGAATTTTAAAACATGGGAAGGCATACATATATACGTGTAGACATGAAGAATAGACAATTTGCATAAGCAATGAGTAGCAGTAGTCAACTCTAGGAAGAAGTGAGAGTCTGAGGTGGCAGGAGACTTAAACCTTTTATAATGTGTACAATTTAATTTTTTATCATGTGAATATTTTATTTTTTCAAAAGTTTCCTTCAATGGCTCTATGTGGCCCTCAAGATAAAGTCCAAATGTCCTACTGGGCTCCTCAGGCTGCCTGATGGCTCCCCCAACTTCTAGCACTTGTTTCAACCCCACCAATCTCATGTTTTCATTTCCCCAACTGTCCAGGGTGCTCTCTTGCCTCCTCACCCTAAGCTGAAATTCAGCCCTCACCTCTGCATTAATCCTTCCCACCCCAACCCCTATCATCTTCCTGTTAGATGCCCATCCCCTTCATCAGCACCTAAGTGCTATAGCACTTGTTACTCCCATCCCCCAACAAGCACCTCCCTAACTGCATCACCATCTCCCCCTAGCTGACCTGTTCCCACAAATCCTGGACCTTACTCAGGAGCTGAGGCTTAACACACATCTACTGAATTTCAGCTCTCATGGCCATGAGGGCCTCTTGGCTAAGCTATTATAAGGATAAAACCAGTAACATCTGCAAAGAACCCCCAGCACAGGATCTGGCATATGGTAGATTCAATATAGTTCTTAAAAAGCCAGTGCCAGACAGCAGAGAAAGCTCAGATGGTAGGGGTAGTGGTTAGGGACAGATGCCCAGGACAATGTCTTCTATATGGTAGGCACCCCCCAAATATTTAAGAAACAGTGATTCTCGACATTCTCAGGAAGACTATATCACCTGGAGTTTTAAAAATTTTTAAATTAAAATTGCAGACGTCTGGGGCCCACTCCTACAGATTCCAACTATGAAGGTCTGGGGCAGGTTCCAAGAAACTGAATTTTTAAAAAATATCCCACAGGTGGTCTAAGGACAGCACCCTGAGAAACCAAGTGATCTATTTGTGAATATTAAGCAGCTATGATATGCCAGGTTAAAGATAATCTTCATTGTAGGAAGGGATAGAGAAGGAACAAGAAGTATATTAGGTATACAAATAAATGTAGACAGCTAGTGACACAAAAAAAATAAAGCAGGTGGACAAGAGACATGGCATGAGCTTGGATGGCAGGGAGGGCCTGTGAGGTCACTGTAGAATGACAGGAAGGAGTCAGCCAGTAAAGACTAGAGGAAAAACAGCCAGATGGATCTTCCTTCTTTCCCAAGCTCCCCTCAACCCAGGCCCCAGTCCAAGAGTATTTCAAAGAAAAGCAAGTCCAGGACAGTGAAGCCCCCATCTTTATTATTGAGGCTTTCAGAGCTAGATCAGATAGAGGACACCACAATGGGGAGAGATCTAGATGGCTCCTTCTCTCCTGGCCACAGTACCTGTAGGCTTCCTCTGGCTGGGAGCAGAGGTCTGACCCTGCTTTCTGGGAAACCTGGCCCCTACCCCATCCCCCTCACTCAAGTGTCCCTAAAGTCTCAGGCCAAGCCAGACCACAGGGCTGAGCCAGCAGGTGTGACCATGGCCAGTCTTCAGACAGGCCTCTTGGTGCCCCAGAAGCACTGCCCGTGTAGGTGGGGCCTCCTGAGCATCCTTCCTGACTTGGAGTCCAGGTCCTTGGGAATCACAGGGGAGGGACTGGCCTTCAGGATTATACAGAATACGACATCATCAAAGAGACTGACCCCCTTCCCAGTGACCCAGATGTGAGCCTGAACCTCCGAGGAGGGAGAGGGGAGCCACATAGCACAATGAGACTCCCAGGGCAGGTGGGTAGTCAGAGGCTGCAGTTTGAGAGTCACTTCTTCTTGGCACGGTCTGCCGCATCCAGGGCAGCCATATTTCGGGCAGCTGTGATCAGGTGGATGACACTGATGAGGGACTTGAGCAAGGAGATAGGAGCAGTGATCCAGAGGCCCATTCGGAAAAGACCGACAGAGCCAACTGTAGGAAGAGAGCAAGGGTGATACTGAGAAAATGGGGTGCAGGTGAGGGAGGGGCCCATGCATCCACAGCCTTCATCTCGTGGGCAGGCCGGTACCCGCTCCCATCCTCCAGCCCCTCCCCTCATCTCCTACCTAAAGGTCCCTCGGAGAAACTGAACAGGTAGAGGAGGCAGTAGAAGAGCTCATTTCCAGCGCACAGGGTAAACAGGGCAGCCTGCACAAACAACAGTAAGGCTGCTTAAACAAGGGGGTAGGGAAGTGTGATTCCCCCTACCACTAAGGGATAGGATGGGTAGCTGGGAGGAACGATGCTGGGGAAATAAGGGTGACGTGATGGTGGGAGGAAAGAGCAATCTCAGCATATTAGTTGTCTCTTTAAAAATCCTTTCAGAGGCTTCCTCTCCTCTCAGAATAAAGTCCATACTCCTCATGGGTATATTTGGCTTCTCTCCCCTCCTCCCTAAGTACTTGTGGGTTCCTGCCCACTTTGCTGCCTAGAGCAATTCACACAGGCCCTCCCAACTAATCCAACCCTCCTTCATACCTCAGCTCATAGGCCTCTTCTCCCAAGATGGCTGTCCTTCCTTTGTACTTGCACCCTCTCCCAACCGCGGAAAAGGGCACAGCCCAGGACTTGGCACAAGCTGAGTAAATAAGGGAGGGGCAGGAAATGCTCACCCTGGAGGTGTAGTAGATGCGAAGCACTGGATTTCCAGACAGGTCAATCATCTTGTGACTTTCACTGCCTCGAACCACAGAACTTGGGGACAAAGCGGGGGAATCCATGAGTGTTCTTTACCACTGACACCATCTAATCCTTATAGCGACCCCCACTAGGTAGGTACTGGGATTGCCTCTATTGCACGGATGAAAAATGGGGGTCCAGTTGAGAATCACGCTCTTGCCCAAAGCCACACAATTACCTAGTTGGGGACAGTCAGGACTCAATACATTCAAAAGCCCCCATGCCCCTTCCCAAGAGCTGTTATTTGGAATCCCCGAATATCTAGTCATAAGAGCTTTACGTATTGCCTAATCCAACTGTAAACAGGACTGAGGCTGATTCAAGGAGGATTTGCCTAGGGTCCTTCAACAAAGCAGAGCCAAAAAGGAGACCTCCCAAGAAGCCGGAGCTATCCCAGGTACCCTCCCATATAGTCTCGCCCCACCTCACTGTAGTGTCTTCTTCAGCTGGTTAACACCCCAAGAATCGCAGACCTGTGGAGGTGCAGCCAGTGGCTGGCCACATCCAAGCTCATGCTGAGTTGGAATAGAAGGGTGGCGCGAGGGTACAGCAGGGCCAGGTTGACCAGCAGACACATGGTGGAGCAGCGGTCTGTCAGCATGTCCAGCATGGCCCCAAATCGGGTCCCTGAAAAATGGGGACTATTAGTTGGGAAGGGACTGTTAGGGGGCAGTGGACCTAGGACAGGGGCCATATTTGGTGTACCACTCTTATGCAGAGTCTACAAGATGGAAAATGTCCACCATCTGCTGCCTGGGACGGAAAACAGGCAGCTCTCCATGGAGAGTGAGGTCAGTGGGCAAAGGTCACTATGTCATGAAATGAGAAGGCATGGGAGTGTGGAGAGACGGTGGAAGACGGGTCAGAAAGCTAGTTTACAACTCATCAATCCCAGAACCAAGGGTTCAGGTCTCAAAACGAGACCTGAAATCTTACAGGAAGTCTTGGAGTGGGTCTCGAGTACAGATTCAAACCTCCAGAAGCCAACTCTTTTCTCTCTCCAGCCTCCACTACACATGCCTTCTAAAATAGAGATTGCAGTGCCTGGCACACAGTAGACATCCAGTAAACACGAGTTGAATGGATATTAATTCAGAGAGACCACCAGCACTGCCATGTCCAGTCTTGCTATTACACACTCCTATCAGTGGGGTTATTAACAGCTAGCTTGAATCCCTTCTACTACAAAACCAGGCCATTCTATGCTTCTTTGTAGAGATGAGAATGACGGAGCCCTGTAATTCTCGAGTACACCCGCCCTGAAGTCCTGAGGCGGCAGGAAAAGGGGTCAGCGGGTTTTGTGTCTCAAGACTGGCAGAGAGATAGATGTCTGTCACCTTGATTAAGCACTCGAGCGGCATGTCCATCGAAAGCGTCCAGAAGTCCGCTGAGCAGGTAGAAGGAGGAGGCCGTGAGGGGGCAGCAGGGCATGAAGTAGAAAGAAATGATGGCGAAGACAATCCGGGCATAACCTTGGGATGGGACGGGGGACACAAGGAGGTATCAGGGAGCCTGCCCAAGGCCCCTTGCCCTCCCGTTTGGCCCGGAGCCGCAGGTAGCACTCACCGATGAGGTTAGGCACAAACAGGAAGATATTTTCGCTTGGCATCGCGGCGGCCCCCTTGCCACCCCGGGCCCGATCCGGAGGTGCCAGCTCTGTCCCAGCCCCGCCGCACGGCCTCACCTTCCGGCCCGGCGCATCTGCCGCGCCAACTGCGCGCAGGACCCGGCTGCTCCCTCCTGGCCCCAGATGTTAAAGCTCGCTGAAGGCCGGAGCATGGGCCGCCCCAGATGTGCGCGGGGGGCGCACACGCCCCGTCCTTCCTATGGGCAGATCCTCGCCTTTGCCCGCCCCTCAGGCACTGCAGCCTCCAGCTGCAGCCCCTGCTGCCGCAGCTGTGCTGGGCTTCCGGGAACCTACTTTTCTGCGCTCGCGCTTGCGAAATTGGAGGAAGAAAAAAGAGGCTTTAAAAAATGGCTGCGGCCCCTTTAAGATCTGCCCGCTTCCTTTTCCTTTTCCTCCCTCCACCCCCTTCCATTGGCTCGTACCAAAGCACAGAGGGAGAAAAGAGGTAAAGAAGCATCGACGCCAAGCAAAGGAAGGAGCAGAAGAGAAGAGGTCAAAGGAGAAGGAAGCCTAGATGAATATCTCTACTTTCATTTTTGCGGAAGGTGTGACTTCCTGGAAACGAAGATAAGAAAAGATTCCTCCCTCCCCGCGAGGTAAGGTTATTTAGTACAGTCCACATTTTTTTCTTCCCCGCCCCCTCTCTCGGGCCTAATTGGCTCTCGCAGGCTCCGGGCTACGAGCTGACGGCTAGAGAGGCTGAAGGGCAGACTAGGGTGTAGTTGCTCCTTGAGTGCCCCTAGTGGTAGGAGAATTAGATCCCAGGCTCCATCCTACGGGGGTCCTCCCAAGTCTCTGCAGCCTGGGTCTTTGGAGTCACCGCCCCCAACTAGGGACCTGAAGGTGAGTGGAAGATGAAGCCGGAGGAGCGAGTGAGACTTGTTGGGAAAATGCTTCCCTCCCCCACTTTAAGCCTTTGGTTCTAGAATCCCTAATGTCCTGGAAACGGGGCTGTGGAACTTCCACTGTCACCAAAGGTTTATAGCAACGGGTAGCGGCGCAGCCCCTGGTCCCCCTCTTTCCCACCTTCCTCCCCAACTCCAACTCCCCGTGTCCTGTGACCTATAACAGGGACTCCTTAGACCTCCCTGTCTCCCCTCCTGCCGAGTAGCCCAAGATTTCAACCCATCTGCCAGGTCGGGGGCGGCAAGTTGGCTGCCTTGTCTTGGGAAGGACCTTGGGTGGGAAGAAGAAAAGAGAGGCCCCCTGAGCGAAGCGAGGGTAGGGACTGTTATGGGACGTCCCACCCCACTGCTTCCCCCAGGAAGACTTAAGGCAATGATTTTTGTGAGACAGCAGGATGGTTTATCTAAAGGCTCCGTTTAAATCTGGGCCCCCAAAATGGTTTTGGGATGGATTTGAGGGAAGTAGGCTGGCTTTCAACCTAACAAAGGCTTCGACTTTCCCTAGGGAGATGGAATGCCCTACTACAAGGAATGAGGAGAAAAAGGGCAGCCGGCTGTCCCAAGCCGCAACATCCTTCGGAGGAGGTTCGGTGAGTATCGGAGGGGTTCTGAGACTGCAGAACTGCAGAGAGGTTCTGGGGGTGGGAGAGCTCCTAGGCCAAGGACACTGAGACCTCCTGTCTTGAGATTCTAGACTCAACCCTGAGCCCATAACCCCAGCACTAGGCCCTGAGGCCCCCCCTTACAGGGCCTTCTGGGCCAAATCTCAAGGTCCAGCCCTTCAATACCAGACTCCTTAGATCCAGAGCCCCCAGCCTGGGAGCCACCAGACCCAGGACTCCCATGTAGGTCCTCCCATGTAGGCACTCCTCTGACTTTTCTTTTCCCAGAAGGCTTCATTATCACGTTCTGAGGAATTCTTGACCCGGATCAGCACAGAACTCACTAATGAGGCCTTGTTTATCGCTGGCTACCACATGAACCCTGTGCCCACTAAGGAAAAACAGACGCAAGACCGAGGGACTCAGATATCCAAACACGGTAACCCCCACTCCTGGGCCGCGGTGTTCAGAGACCCTTCCAGCTCTCTAGTTCCTGTCCCTGACTCCCTCCCGACCACAGCTGACCTGTCCAGCTGTCTGTGCCCATCTCCCCCGTCTCACAACTGGACTGTGAGTGCCCCCCACCCACTAACCCAGTGCCCACTCCTCACTGCTGGTCAGGAATCAGCCCCTTCCTCCAGAGCCACATCTCTTTCTGGCTATGGGGATAGTCATTTCTTTGGGGTCTCTACTTTCAGTATTCTTCACCAAGACCCGAGGCACCGATACTCGGTAAGTGAGGCTTCAAGGGAGCTGCCCTTTGTCCTGGGAAAAAGATGAGACTGTAGGGGAGAGGGCAAGGGTTTGACAACATCCCAGCAGGGCAGGGGGATTTTTAAACCATGTTAGTCCTATTGTATTCTGTTCTGACCCTCAAATTCAGAGTTCTCAGCCCTTCCCTATCCCTTCTGTCATCTTTAGCTCTGACAGAAACCGTACCCACACCAAAGCACACCTCCTGCCATCCCCTCGTGACAAGGTATGTACTGAGTCCCTGGGTGACAAGACCATTCAGTATTAACCAAATATTTAGAGTTTGCATGATATGCCAGTCCTTGATTTAGGAACTTAGGACACAGAAAGAAATGATACAGTCTCTGTCTTGAAGAGTTCACAATTTAGTGTGGCACCAGTCAAGTTAATGGCCAATTACAGTTTAAAATGGATGAGTGCCCGTAACAGAAATGGAAACAGCAGGAAGAGCACTTATCCTAGCCTCAGTTGGGACAGAAAGGAGAGGAGCCATGGAGTACCTACAGAAAGAATTTTCTGGGAAAAAAACAGTTCAGTAGGGGTATTCCAAGTAACAGGGCTTGCTTGAGCAAAGGCTCAGAGAGGTTAGTCTCAGTAGAGTGAATGTGAGTATATGTGTGTGTGTTCTTAGGGCAGGGGAGAGGGGTGGAACCAAAAGCAGTTTAACTGGTGGACTATGCAGGGCAATAGCCAGGGAGTAATCAAGAAACCTCATGTGTGCCTTATTGAGATCCATAGATGTTTTTCTAGCTGAGGAGTCATTGAAGACTTTTGAGCAAGGGAGGTTGAAATTTTAGATGAGTCACTCTGGTGGTCCATGGGGAGAGTGAACTGGAAAGAGGAGAGAGGCAGGGAGGCCAGTTAAGAATTATTCCAAGAGACTAAGCTAGAGATGATTAGGTCCTGAATTGTCACAGTAATGGTAGAGATGACAGCAGGAGTAGATATAAAAAATAAAGACCAGGAAGATTGAGTTTGGTAATTGATTAGAAATGGTGGGCGGTGGGGGTGGGGGGGGAGGGGAAAGCAGGAATCAGATGACTCCTGGCTTTCCAACTTGTGTAATCTGAGTCTGCTGATGCCATGTTTCTGCTCAAAACTCTATAATAGTTACACATTTCAGAGTAAAAGTCAAAGTCCTTCAATAATTACCAGGCCCTACTTGATATCTCTCCTCCCCCACCCCACTGTCTCTCTGACCTCATTGCCTAGAACTGCTCTCCTGGTTTCTCCCGCTCTCAGTCATGCCAGCCTTCTAATTCTTTCTGGAGCATGGCAGATACCCACCCACCTTTGGACAGATTTGGGTTGAGACACCCATTTGAACTCCAGGTGGAAATACTCTGTAGACAGTTGGAAATACAGTTTCAAACTCACTGGAGTGGTCTGGGCCAGTGATAGAGATCTGAGCTAGGAGAGAGTTAGCAGTTGAAGGGTGTGCAGTTGCCCTCGAGGGATTTGTGCAGAGTAAGAAAGAAGAATGGTCTGAAGTTGGAGCCCTGGAGAACCTCTCTTTGTAGGAGTTTGCAGAGGAGGAGAATGGGGTTCATGAAGAAGGTAGAGAAGGAACTGATAGAATGTTTGTCGAGTATCTATTATGTGTCAGATCCAGCAGGCCATGGGGATAGTCAAGAGGCTGCTATTTCAGATGTTGGTAACCAAGACCAGAGGCAAATACAGATGACAAGCCACTATTCTTGTCCTCATGGAACTGACCTTCTAGTAGCTTTGGGACATTTGATCTCTCCCAATTGGGCTTTGGTGTTGGAAGCAACTTGAAGTAGCACAAAAGCCCCAGGCCTGAATAGCTAATTCACCTGATAGTCTTGTATAACGCTTCCCTTTTCCCATATGTCAAATAGAAGCCTTGGGCAAACACCCTGTGAGGGCCCTACCTGCCCACACTGGTTTCTTTCTCCTTTGCGAATGGTACTTGATTGAGGACTTCATTCTGAGCTAACTAAACATCCCCTCATCCACCTGCCAGCCCCTCTGGTCTCAAGAAACTTTTCCTTCCTCTTCTCAAGGAAGAGCATGGAAACTTACAGATCTTTGAATTGTAGGGCATTGTAGGCGGTCAAAAATATTGGATGGGGAATGTGTGACTGGATTGGGGGGTGTAGATAAATGGGCAAATGAATAGATAGATAAATTCACTGAATGTTTAATAAGCACTTGCTATATACCAGCACTGCTCTAGTGGCTAGAGTATAGAAGTGAACAAAATAGAGTCCCTGCCTTCAAGAAGTTTAAATGGGGGTGAGGGTCTAAATGATTAGATGGTAGATGAGTGAGTAGTGGATGAATGAGGGATAGATGGATGGGGAATGGTGGGTAGATGTGTGAATGGATAGATAGATGGATAAGTGGAAAACAGTGGATGAATAAATAGATATTTATGCAGGTTAGGGGTTGGTTGGATAGATGAAGGGTGGAAGGATAAAAAGATATAAGCCGTGGGTCTAAAGAGTCAAAAGCTCTTTTTCTCTTCTAGGGAGCTCTGCCTAGCAGCTTGACATCTGGAGGATGATCCCAACCCTCTTTGGTGCTGCTCTTGGCCTCTCGTGCACTCACTCCCCAATCCTATATCTTTAGAACATGCTCCAGAGCTCCTCTTTGACAACTCATTAATCACTTCAGTTGGGGCGAGGACTCCTGGTCATGAGCAGCATCACCTCTGAAGCCTCCAAAGTGTTCTGAAACCATCACACACCTTTTTACCCTCAGCTGACAAAGATACCACCAGAAATCCAAGGCTTTAATAAAGAGACAGAGATCCTTCCTCCTCCCAACTCAAGCAGTGCTCTGGTGTGATTTCTCTGGCATGGAGATGTGGGAGAAGTGTCCTTCCCTCCGCAGTTATGAATCAACCTGCTGGCAGAGGTGACCTCATGGATCCCAACCCAGCCTTCTAGCCACATTTCATCACCTTAAGGTTTAGGCCTTTGGTATCTGAGAGTGTCCACTCTTGCTTCTGAGGTGCCATTTCTGCCACCAACATCAGTGCTGATCAGGACTCCCCTCTGCTTTGTGGTCTCATATCTATGGAACTATATTACATCCAGAAGGCAGTACCATAGGTAGGTTTTGTGGAGTTTGCATTTACATCCCAGTCTGGTTATTTATTTGTAGCTTCCTAAGGAAGTCAGTTCACATTTCTGAGCCTGTTTCCTTATCCGAAAATGGGAATATTGTCTCTGCCTCACAGGATCCTTGTGAGAGTTAAAAACGTAATGCATACAAAGTGCTTAGCATAATGCCTGGCACTGAATAAATGCCTCAAAATGGACTATTATCAAGACCAATTTGCCTCATGTTCTCCTAAAATCTAACCCCCTTTTCAGTATTTCGGTATCCTTTTGAGTATCCTGAATGTTTAATTGTATTTAAATATAAAATTTTAACTAAGTAAAGTTCAATTTGGAGGAAAAAACTCTTTAGACAAACAGGATATAAATACCTTGTACTGTTCAAAAGTATATAAAGTAGAAAAGGACACTTATAGGATACAAACAAGCTTATTGTTTTTGAAACACTGCAAATACGACCAATACTTGGTAGACCTGCAACAGCAGATACACTTTAATGCCAAAATGGTTGGGGGGGGGAGGGGTGCGGTAAAAAGATGGTACACTTGGATAGATACAAAAATTCTCTAAAGGGGGTTGAATTTCAGGTAAACGGGTCATGAAACAAATTGAGAGCTATCGCTACCTGCCAAATAACGAGGCAGGAGGAGAGGTGGCTAGAAATACCATGCTGGAGAGACAGCTGAGGCTCAGAGGGGGCTTGTCCTGGGCTGTCCTCCACAGAGGCTGACCCTAAAGCCAGGCTTCTCGAGTCCTTGATATTGCCATTGTTTTTCCAAATTGTTCCACTTTCCCAAGCCCTCTAGAGCGGCCGCCACCATCATCTCCAACACTCGGTGACCTACCTTCCCAGCTCCCACCAGCCCAGTTGCAAATGGTGATTTTTTGTTTATTGCTCAAAAACAAAAATCCAGAAGCAAAAGTGAAGAGATTGTGGGTTGGGGAGACGGCAGGAAGTGAGTAAGGGCTTTGTCTCCGCTCTCCATTCCATCTGTTGTCTTCTGACCCTCCAAGGCCCAGGGGTTAAGGCCTGGGGCCGGAGCCTTCATGGCCAAGGGAACAGTAGACCTCTCAGGGGCAGTCCTTGTGGGGTACCCTGGGCTGGAGGGGTCCAGGAATTGAAGGGAAGTTGAGTTCTGCCAGGGTCCAAAAGCCAGTAGGGTCGGGTGGGGTAGGCCCTTTGTTTGGCAACTGAGAAGAGGAGGCTTTGGGCAGCAGGATGCTGGTTTATTTACTCTAGGGTCCCCAGGACCATCAAAGCCCCCTCATGGGACCAGGAGACTATTTACACAGCGGGGAGGAAAGGAGCCAGGGACTGGGTCCTGTACTCCCCCCTGCCCAGAATGAGGAGGGTAGGGGCGTCTTGGGTCCTGCAGCCTTAGTCTTGGGGTTCAGATGGAGACTTCATACTCCCGTGTATCCTGGAGACAGAAAGATGGAATCAGTTGCTGGAGTGGGGTGGGGACAAAGGAAGCAGCCAAATGGGAGAGTCCACAAGGCAGAAGAAAGACTTTTAACATAATATCACTAGTAGTTTTGGGGCCAGGAGGTGAGAATGGGGCTGAATCTGGCCAATGGATATGTTTGGTTCATCCTACAATATCTTAAAATCACATAAAAATCTGAATTTGTGGATTGTCTTGAACAATCTGTCAGTTGGGTCTATTTCTACTATAAACTAGAAGGCATACAAATTCAATTAGCCATAGTCCTCACCACTCCCTGTTATCTACACATGACTTGATTTGTTCATTGATGTAGCCTCTAAAATTCTCAAGACAGATATTACAGAGACCTTGAGAGAGGTTATGGAGTCCTGGGGAAGCTTAGAGATGTGGCACTCCAGGGGTAGGAGAAGGACTCACCCCAGCTTCATAGAGTGGATTGCTGAAGTCTGATTCCACAGTGATGGGACTGTAGGAATGGGAGCCTGAGAAGCCAAAGAGAGATTTTCCCTGCAGCCTGAAAAGGGAGGAGATAGAGAGGCTTATCAAGAAGTGAGCTCCCAACCCAGCCTTGCCCAAGCTGTACCAGGCAGGCAGGATGTCTGCCTTGGCCAGCAGCCCCTGAGTGGGATACTTACTTGGTGTAGTATATGTAAACACCACTGCCAAGGACAATTACCAAGCCTAGGGGCAGCAGAATAGCCAAGGCGAGGTTCCCACCCTCCAGCTGTCGTGATGGGTCTGTGGTCTGGGTCACTGAGGGGAGGAGGAGAGGCCAGTGAGCTGGGGCT
Organism: Macroglossus sobrinus; assembly: GCA_004027375.1. Taxonomy (NCBI): domain Eukaryota; kingdom Metazoa; phylum Chordata; class Mammalia; order Chiroptera; family Pteropodidae; genus Macroglossus; species Macroglossus sobrinus. Next base: position 49,510 of record PVKZ01003107.1, read on the forward strand.
GGGCCCTGAACCCTGGGCCTCACCCCTCTGGGGCCAGACCTCCTGCCCCCAGCCTCTGCCTTGCCCTCCCGATTCGGCCATGCCTGGGTCTTCACCTGTGCCCTCACTGACCTTCCAGTTTTCGGTTGTCCTGGAGCTCCTCATAGGCCACTGCAGGGAGAGGAGGGGGAGGTGACGGGGTCTGAGCCAGGGAGGGAAGGAGGCTGGGTAGAGAGCCGGGAGCCCAGTGGGGCTGGGCTGGATAGCCTGGTTCTCTCAGCCCTCTGCGTAACCTAAACTTTATCCTTCCCTTGGTGGGTTCAGGGAGGAGGAGTCAGGGCAGGGCCCTCTTTCTCCTTCTGCAGATCCCTAAAAGTTTAGGATTCCTAACTCTGGACAGTGTAAATCAATTAGGTCTCTAAAATTTGTGAAAAATAGAGAAACAGACTTATCCAGAGGGCAAGGGACTTCCAAACCAAAGCCCCTTCTATTACATCCCTTAGGATAATTCCATATCTCGAACTTCTCCAGGATTTCTGGATATACCCATGAGGATGAGAACCCATGGGAGGTGACTGGGGAGCTTGGCAAGGTTACCACTGGTCTCAAATATGCTACCTGAATTTCTTGGCCCTTTCACTCCACAGACACTGCTGTGCCCCCCCTCCTGCCCTGTCTGCCCAGGCACCTTTGCAGAGTGGGGGTTGGCTGGTCCACTGTGAGGGGTGACCAGGCACACAGGTGATGGTGACCTCGCCAATGAGCTCAAAGCCTTCATAGCAGAAGAAGCGCAGAGACTCGCCCGCCTGGTAGTGATGCTTGTACAACGTCTGATAGCCATTCTCTGGCACCCCGGGGTTGAGGCACGGCTCATACTTCACTGCAGGGAACATGTCAGTCATGTGCCAGCTGCACTGCTGAGCAGGCCACCCAGCTACCCTTCCCAGGTGTCCCCAGACTCACAGGCGCACTTGGGGACCCGGTCACTCCACTTGGGCGTGCCTGTGTCCCGGCTGTAGCAGGTGAGTACAGATGCCCCCTCCAGGCTATACCCTGGCAGACAGCGGTACTGGACATGGGAGCCAACAGGGAAGCCAGCGTCTGAGGTGGTACGATGCCCATTGGTGATCTCACCAGGGTCAGCACAAGTCATGACTGTTGGCAGGCAGGCAAGGTCAGGGGGAGCTAGGGCTGTAAAAGATCTCCCAGAAGCTTAGGGCTGGGAGAGGCCTGAACCTAATACTTCTTGCTATTTCCTCAGAATGAACAGAGCTTTTTACATTTCAGGCTTCTTCAGGAAAACAGTGATTGGGGCAACCCAGGCCCCCACCAGGGTGAAATTTTAAATATTTAATCACTGTACCAGAGCATAGTAGCCACATCCCAGCAGTGTCAGAGCTGCATGGCAGATTGCTAGCAGAACAGCAGTTGCCCTCTTTAGAGGGGCCCAGCCCTCTTGCCCCCCTCATTCCCATCATTTCCACCCCTTTTGGTTCACCAATAGTGCCTGCCCAGCCCCTGTAGGCATTTGAGTTTACGGCCTTGTTGTGGATGAGTCACAATCATAGCCATATATAGACCTGTGCAAGGCATCTTGCTACATGTTTTACAAACACAATATCATATACCCGGATGATCCCAAGAGGTTGATGTCGCTGTCATCTACTTCGGGGCCCAGAGCTCAGGGCAGTAAATGACTGGCCCACAGTCACTCAAGACAGGGAGTGGCAGAACTAGAACCACTCAGGGTCTCAGCTGCAGAGTACTGTGCTGAGATTCAGAGGTTTGGGTCTCAACGTAGCTTCAGGCTGAATGTGCTGCTTTGGGCAGGTCCCCTCCTGAGTCTGGGGCAGCTGGGCCAGACTCTAGCCTTTCTGGGCCCTACCCTCATCCCTTCCTGTCCCGGCCCCTGTCTTCTCTGGGTTCCAGACTGGACAGCCTATGGACCCTCTCAGGGAGTTGTGTCAGCCTGAAAGTTTTCCTGTGTTCAACCCACATTTGGCTTCCTGAAACTTATGCTCACTGGCCCCACCACTGCCTCCAGGGGCCAGGTGCAAGACCTACAATTCCAGATCCTTGTAGCAGGCTTCCCCAAATTGGGAGAAATTGACAAGATGCCACCTCTTAATGCTCTTCTAAAAGATAAAAACTCCCAGCTCCTTTAAATGCCTCCTCCTCTGTGAAATCTCCTGCTTGCCCCTCTTCCCACAGTTCTTCTTCATACTTACAGCAGCTACTACTTAGTTGCTGTTAAAGCGCTAAGTAAAATTTTGCATTTGCTCTTCACAATCCCCTATTCCTACTTTACCAATGAGGAAGCCAAGGCTCAGAGACATTAAGTACCTCGTAGTCACCACTCTAATATACTGAGTTGTTTAACTACCTGTCCCCTTCCCTCCATCAGGGTCGGGAGGGGCCCCAATTCCTCCACCTAACCCCAACCCCAATCCAGGATGGGGCTTCAGTGACTGCCTGAGCCTTCGCAAAGTGACTCCCTGTAATGTCACAGTTTAGGAACCGAGGGCCTGGCGCGGACCCAGAACAGAAAGCGCAGCGGATACTGGATGGGGCCGGGCGGAGGAGAGATGGAGCTCAGACCTGGCAGAGGTGGGGCCACGAAATGCTGAGGAAGAACCCAGTGCAAGAGAGAGGGACGCATCCCGGAGGAAATGAGAGTGAGGGGATAGTTTGGGGGCCCCAAGGAGCATAGGAGTGGAAGCCAAAGGGGATAGGGGAAGGGCCTGAGGAAGATCCGGGCTGACCCAGAGCGAAGGGTTGGAACCCCGACAGGACAAGAACGGACGGGGGCGGGGCGCAGAGGAGAATGGGCGGGGGCCAAGCGGAACGGTGAGACTCTGAGCGCAGGGGCGAAGCCCTGAAAGGACTGAGGCTGGGACCAGGCTCACTCTTTTGGCAGGCGGGCGGCGCAGCGCTCCAGGACAGGTCCCACTGACAGGTGAGAATGTCGGAGCCGAGCAGCTCGTAGCCAGGCTCGCACTGGTAAGTAAGCACCGTGCCTCGGATCAGGTCCCCGTGGGAAGCTGTCCTCCAGCCCCACTCAGGAGGTGGCAGTTCGGGGCACGTGTCGTTCCTCGGGACCTCTGCAGGGGAGAGACAGCGAGTTTAGAGGATGTACTGCGACTCAGGGCGCCCTTCCAGCCTCAGGGGTCTCGCTCCTGGGAACTCTGGCCTTCCGGGCCCCTGCCCATCTCGGAACCCTAGACCTCTGTACCTTTGAAGTGCAAAACGAAGCCCTGGCCAAGGCCCGGGTTTGGGGGTCCCGGCGGAGCCTGGAACTGCAGCGTGAGGTCGGGCCCAGAGGAGAGGAGGCGGCGGCGCGGTTGAGGTCCCCGCAGCTGGGCCAGGACTCGGGTGCTGGGACCGTCCCCGTCAAATAGTGTCAGCATATCCCCTTCGCGCACGTTCAAGCTGCAAGGAGTAGGACCAGACATGGGGGCTGGGCTACGATACGGTTCTGCCCAATCCCTAGCTCAGTTTATTGGTAACACTGCCTATTTTCCATTCCCGCCCCACAGTCCCTTACCCCACGTTCTGGCTCGGTTATGGGCTTCTCCTCGATGCGGGTCTCTCCACCTGCCCAATTCTACTCCCCGCCTACGGACCTGCGTTTGGGCCATGCCCACCCCTCGTTCTGTCCAGTTACATGACCATCGCAGAACAAATCGGCTCACTGGATTTTTGCTGGTGATGATGCAACAGTTCGGGTCTGGGTATTTGGAAATGGCTCCAGAGGTGGCCTCAGAAACAGCCAAAGAGTGAGAGACACCAGGCTGGAGCCCCTTTTTCACAATAGCCCCTGAGGAAGGCTGCATTACCCCCATTTACTTGTGCAAGGCCTCCTGGCTAATAAGCGATTTGTACCTAGCTCTCCCCGACAACCCACACCCCCATCCTGAACCTTGGGCAGCGGGGAGCCACTTCTTTCATCAGACCGTATATTTATGGAAACTTGTGTAAATGTGAGAGCCAGCTGGGCTCGAAATGTGTTGTTGTACCGCTCTTTGCTGAACCCATACCCACTGCACCCTCTGCAGCACCCGAACGTACATCTCAACTTGGAGCAAGATGCGCTTCTCTTCCTGGACATGTAGGCCCCACACGCAGTCCTGGCCGGGGCTATAGCTCTGGGGCCAGTCCGGAGAGAGGACCACACCAGCTGGCTCCGAAAGTTCCCCTCCACACATAGCTAGGGTAGAGGGGGTATCAGATTCAGGACCCAGGTGGACAAGCAGTCTCCATTTTAGCACAGTTGTCACCACTCCCAACTGTCTACACCAGACCGCCTCGCACGTTTCCTATTAACTATTCCCCACCAGTGTCTTGCTGTGGAAGTCCTGTTGTGCCCAATCCCCAACACTGCCCTTAATCAACCCCTCTCCCTTTCCACCCAATCCATGATTTAGCCCAACTCTACTTCTAGTTCTTGGAGACATTTGGGTTGTGACTCCTGGATTCTGTAACAAGAATTTGTTTAGCTAAGAAAACTGAGTCTCTGAAAGGGATAGGGATTTACCCAAGGCCTGGATTTATTAGGTTTGGATATGCAGGTCTCCTTCTTGAATGGCCTTCCTAAGATCCCCAGCTCAGCGGGTAGTCCGTAGACTGGAAGACTTGCTGGGGATATGGAGGAGGGCTCACCCTTGCAGGCTGGCTCTGTGTCATTCCAGTGGGGTTCTGTGGGATCCACACATTCGATGGCATTGGGAGGGCCAGGGGGCTCCAAGGCATATCCTGGCAGGCACGAGAAGGTAGCCAGTGCCCCTGGGCGGTACTCAGGGTCCGTGGTGGTAACATTGCCATGTGCCAGGAAGGGGGCGAAGCAGCGATCTTCCTCAAAGGCTAGAAAGGAGTCAGTCACAGAAATTAAGCATCAGGTCAAGCTTCAAGGGGTCTCAAACTGGAGGACTTGGGCTGAATTCAAGTGTTTGGCTACTCAGTGGGCTGTTTAAAATTGAATGCCCTTGGATTAGCTTTCGTTTTCCAATTCCTTCAAAATCCTAACACTCCTCATTCATACATCTCCGTTACCTCCCCAGCTTCTGGAAGGAAACCTCTAGGCTAGCCACCTTTCTACAGATGAGGAAATTGAGGTCCACAGACAAAAAGCCACTTGCCCAATGTCACATAGTAGGGCAGTGGCAGAACCAGACTGCTTGACTCCCAGGTAGAAACTCATGGCACTGAAAACCGCAAAGGACTAGGGAGGAAAGGCTGCCTTTGGAGAACTGGTCCATGTAGGTGTGTTCTCTTCTCAAAAATGACAGTTGAAAAAAAATAAAAACAGTTGGATTCTGATAATCCCTGATTATCCATGCTGAGGCTAGAATCCAAAAGTGCTGCAAAAGCTACTGAGTTTTTACTTCGGACTAAGTCAGCAAAAATAAACATTTGTAAAACATTTTTGTTTTTGCCCACGTGATCATACCTTAGCTGTAAAACTATCTGTAAGGTAAGACTTAGGTGTCTATGGTACAGAAGAGGAATCTGAAGCTGACGAAGCAGCAGTAGTCCACAACTATGGAGGCAGGCCTCAAATGTAAGAATTCTCTTCGCACTCTCAGAAGAATCTAATATGCAATTTATTTTTTAGATTCACTGTCTATTTTATTGTTACTTAAGCTGATAAGGTGCCATGTCCAAATTCTATCAGGGCCCAGTGCCAATTCCATTTCTCTCTTGATTTATACTAGGAACTAACTCCTCCCATCTGTGAGCATTTCACTTTCTTTGTCTCTCTCCTGGTATTGTTTGCACAAATCCTCTGCTCCAGCCACACTGAAATTGTTTCCCAAATATACCAGCCTTTCTCCACCTCTTCATCATTGCTCACACTGTTCCTTTCACCTGAAATGCTAATTCCCAATCTCCCGCTTCTAAAACTCTCTCCATCTTGTAAGGCCCAGCTCAAATCTTGTTCTCCCATGATCACTGAACTCCTTGTTTCTACCTGTCCAGCCTCCAATCTCCCTTCTTCTGCTAGGTAAAAGCACCCTATTTTAATTTTGGCACATACACCTCCCCCACCCCCTTTACTCCATGAGGTTCAGGTGCAGCCAACTTCCCTTAGCTACAGTGATTGGCTCAGGAAAAGACACATACTTAAGCTAGGGCAATGAGAGTATTTCCTGACATTTTTGCTGAAGCTCTTAGGAAAGTGGTATGCTTTCTCTCTTTCTGGTGGAGTCACTAAATTGATGGTATGTCTGTCTGGAACTGCTAGGTCCAGCACAGAGAGTGCCTGTGAATTAAGCCAACACAAAGGAAAGAGCTGAGAGATTAAGGTAACTGGTCTCTTGGCTTTGTACCTGGATCCAGCCATATATGAAGCATCAATAGAAAAGGCCACCTCAGTGAATTAGAAGGGTTCCTTATGAAGGGGTCCCTGTCATTTTGGGGTGGAGGTAAGTCAGATTTCAGGGATCCAAATATGGAGATGAGCAGGGATAGAGTAGGTGCTTTTGACCATGTCTGGGCATCAGGAAGAGGGAAGTTGCAGGAGTTGGGGGCCAAGGGGAGAGGGTAGGCAGTTACCTTCAAATCGGAGGCTTAGCAGTAGCGGGTTGGCAGGTGTCTCTGAAAGTAATTCCACATAGAGGGACTGGGCATCACTGATGAGACCCCGCTCTGGGACATCATCCATGTCAGAGTCATAGATCACTGGGGATAGGGGACTGCCCCCTGAGCGCACCATCAGCCTGGGATGGACAGAAGGGTGGCCATGAGCTCAGTTTTCCCCTCAGAAGCTGCCTCACCTTTTGCCTGCTCTCCTGACTTTATTTTCATAGGCATTATTTTCAAACATTAACTATATGTCATGAAGTTTTCTAGCCTTTACACATTTTATCTTAATTCTCACAAGGACCCTTAAGTCAGATACTATTATTATCTCTCATTTTATAGAAGAAGAAATTGAGGCACAGAAAGATTAAGTAACCTACCTAAAATCACATGGCAGCTACTGGCTGAGCTGAGATACCAGTTTGTTAGAAAAAGAATGATAATAATGAGGATGACCCTTGCAAACACATTTATATTGCTTACTGTGTGCTAGGCACCATTCTAAGCACTTTACATATCCTAATGCATTTATCCTCACAGAAACCTTAAAAGAGAGGTACTATTATCTCCATTCTGCAGATGAGGAAACTGAGGTGCCTAAGTGATTTGTCCAAGTTCACACAGCTATACTCCCTTAAAAAGGAGAAGGACTAACCTGTGTTTGACACAGATCCCAACTGGGATCCACCCCAGGTCTGTCTGATTCCCCACCGCAGACTCCCAATTTCCCTGAGGTGGGAACCTCTGACCCAAGGCCCAGACCCTCACCGGTCATTGTCCTCATCCAGTGAGACCCTTTCGAAGTGCAGGTGCAGCCGGCGTCCTTCAGCTGCTTCGATGACCCAGCGGCACGTGAGGTTTGGCCCTGCAGCTCCCCCAGGCTCAGGGGACACAATGCGGCCCAGAGTAGCATTGTGGATGGTGCCACCACAGGATGCTGTGGGCAGAGGAAGAGCAGGTTAGGATGATTTGTCCTCCCATTTTCAGAGCTGCTGCATTTACACTTTTGACTGAGACCTGGCCTCAGGATGGCCTCTGCCCTACAGGCTCACCTAAGAGGACAGGACCTTTTATAGGCCACCACACAGGTAGGGACCCTGCCCTGGAATAGAAAAACCTCAGGGTGAACTTTCTGCCACATCTCCCCAGATGTGGACATGCTGGGGTGGGGCTTTATGGGGAATACCCCAAATTGAAGCCCTCAGATGGAAAATCTTCAAGTTGAGATTCCCAGGATGAAGACTCTCCAGGATAGAGACCCTCCAGATATGGAACCCAAGAATGGTTTTCTATAAGACGAGGAGTCTCCAAAAGAAGAGACTTCCAGAATGGTGACTCCCCAAGTGGAAACCTTCTAGGTCGGACATCTCCAAATGGAGACACCCCCCATGATGGAGACTCCAAGGATAGAGACCCTTGGTGTAAGGGGTTCCAGATGGAGACCCCAGGATAACAACTCCTCAGGGTAGAAACCCTTTCCACATGGATGTTCCACAAAAATGGACACCCCAAAAATAGGATATCCCAGGACAGAAGTTCCCACCTATTATAGCATGGTACTCACCGATGCAGCTGGGGGGTTCACTGCTCCAGGCTGGCCGGGTGCCATTGAGGCAGACAATGGTCTCTTCACCCTGTAGCTGATAGCCTGAATCACAGTGGAAGGTAGCAGTGCCCCCAGGGTGCAAGTCCATCACGCTCACATCCCCATGGGCCGGCCGGGGTGGGAAGCCACAGCTCAGGAGGTAGGCTGGAGCAGGAAAAGCGGGGAGAAGGAAGACTAATTTTTCCCATGCCACCCTCTCTCACCAGTACCCCAGCACTTCCTCCCCTCTTTCCAGGACCCTCTAGGGGCACAAACTGGCTCCATACTAGAGTCTTTACATGGGCCTATTGTCTCATGAAGAAGTAATTTCAGCATCTCTTATCTCCCCTAATCTTTTTAATCTACCCATTTTGGTCCTCATTTTATAGATAATCTGAGACTAAAAGAAATTCTGGACCCTAGTACTCATTTACTGTATGACATCAGGCAAATCAATTGACCACTTTGAACCCCATCCAGCTCTAATAATAACAAATAGTATTTGTAGAGGTTGTTCAGCTTCCAAAGTGAGCACACACAGTGCTTTTGAGGTAGTCAAAGACTGTGACCTATTTTCCATATGCAGAAAATGAGGCTCCAAGTTATAAAGTGCCTCAGAGCATTTTCTTCCCCTACACACACAGTGGACTATCCTTCACTGAGATGCACTGTGGCACTACGTCCTCAGTTTTTATCCGGAGAACCAAATGAAACTTCTTTAGAAACTTCAACTATTTTGGCATTAAAGACCTAGTATTCAGTGCTCCACAAATGAAAGTGAAGAGCACAGTAAAGCTTTGCTTTCCTTTAGAAACTGTTTTGTCTTCTTTCTTTCTGTGATAACTGTGTAATCTCCGTTTCTGCACTGGCTACTAGGAAGCTCGGAACCAGATTGAGCCTTATCTCGAGTAACAGAGGCTTGTGCATTCACATTCTATTTTTTCAACTTTAATAAGCATTACTTGGTACCCATTTTTTTTATTACTTATTCTATTTAATATTATTGTTTGAATTCTTTAAAAAAAAAAACACCTGAAGTTCTTGTGGAATCCTATGGGATAAAACAAATAAATAAAAAAAGTGACTTGGTAGTATGATGGACTCTGAACTTGATCCTGATAGAGCTCTGTATGTCTATTTCAGACTGGGCAGGATTTGTCAAGAAGGGCTTCCTGCAGGAAGTACACCAAAGCTGGGTGTTGCAGGAGGGACAGGCTACAGTTAGCAGAGGGTTTGGGAGATACCTGCTTGCCTGGGCTTTTGCTTTTTCTGACTCTCTAACTTTAGTGAGTCTGTAAGAGACTGGTCTCTGCTTATATTCAAAATTCAACAAGCAATTCCTTGGCAGGGTTCTTGGGGACACAGAGATGAAAAGATCCAGGCCTTGCTCTTTGGGTCCCCAGTCTACTGAGATAGATGGACATAAAAACAACCTTCTAGAACACAGTGATATGAATAAATGTGAGCCTCTGTGATGGCTCTCCATGGCCAATAGAATCAAGTCTGAATGCTTTAGATTGACATTCAAGCTGGGTCCTGCCCAGCACATCCAGCTCCAGTTCTCAGCACCTAATATAGCTTTGTGACTCTTTATAATCTCGTCTCCATGGTTTTTTACACTACTGCTACCTGCAAGGAGTAAATAAAGTACCATCTCTTCCAGGAAGTCTTCCTAACCCTTCCCCTCTCTAATAGAGTTAGTTGCTCTCTTGTCTATACACAATCCTGCACACATAATTTTATCATCATATTAACCACTGTCTATTACCATATGAGACAAACTAGGCCTTATTTATCTTGTCTCCTAAAAGCCTGGCCTAACTGATTAAACAATTTAAACAATGCAGCCAAGAAGCATTGTGGAATAGTGCAAAGATCACTGGGTTTGGAAACAGGCAGACCTGAGTTCCAGCTCTAACTCCATAACTTATGAGCTGTATGACCTTGAGCAGGTGACTTCACCTCTAGGGCCTCTCCCTATAAATGGCAATGATAATCCCTATCATCGAGGATTGGCCTTAAAGTTAAACAAACAAATACACAAAGCACCTAGCACATAGAGAGTGCTCGGAAAATATTAATCACCGCCACCAGCCTCAAATAATAAATGAATGGGATTCAGGGACTCAGGGATCTGACTTCTGACTACAATGAAGTTAGCTCAGCAATCCACATAATCTTTGAGTCTTTTTTTCTTCCTCTCAGAGATGGATTTGACAGTGGACACCCAGGGTTGCTGTGAGAAGCAAAGGAAACAACAGCTGCTGGACTTGGAGTGAGGTATGGTGGAGCCTTTGGCCTTTCAGAGAAGTTAATGAGGCCACTCTGGACCAGAGGCCCCAGCTAGGGTAGATTGGGAAGGGCTAAAACAGTGCTTCAGTCCCAAAGGTGCCTGAAGGAGCCACAAAGCAGGAAAGACTGAGGCAGGTAATAAAGGCCAATTTATGCAATAGCCCCACTTCCCCAATGTTCTACTTAGCCTGGAGAGTCCTATTTTTAATGCCCTAGGGAAATGGCTGTTTAAAGAAGGTATAGAGAGCCATTCTGTAATATCTGAAGTCCAGCTCTCTGCCCTGAGCCCTCAAGGCATGCCCTTGCTCCCCAACAACCAAGTCCTGGTCTCTCCACAAATAGTCCTAGTACTGAGTAACTCCAACTTGCATATATGAGTCCCTCGGGTAGTTTCTGAGCAAAAGCCTCATGAAAGGCTGAAGAGGACATGAGGAAGGGATATAAGTTGTATGTGTCCTGGGTAAGGGATCTGGGGTCAGCACAGTTATAAGGGAGCAGGCAGGGCCATTAGGTGATGTGAAGGGCTCAACACAATTCCCTCTATGTTTCTGAGAAGCATAGGGAGGCACTTTGGAGAGGCAGCAGTGTCTGCAATGGGGCACTGTGTTGGGCCCCTTGCCTTATGCACATATGTGTGCTAGAACATATATGTGCACTGTGGGAAGGTTCCCTGTATGCACAGGAGAGTGAATATACACATACATGCAGGTTGTTTGTGGGTGGATGCTCATGAATGCAGTCATACAGATACACCACCCTTTCCTGCCCTGAGGAGTCAAGAGGATCTTTCTGGGTCACAAATCTGAGGCTGTCACTACCCTCCATCTTTCTTGCAGGAAAAGGGAATCTGAACCCTTTATGGAAGCTGAAAAGGCCCTTCATGATCCAAATCCAACCTACCTCCTGATGTAGTCTCTTAGCCTACTTTGCCCCGCTTCCTTTCTGTGCTTTTACTGTAATAGCAATGACTGATATTTTTGAGCTCTCACTATGTACCAGATGCTATTTTAAGCACTTGACATGTATTAAATCATTTGATCATCCTAATAATACTATGAGGTAAGTATTATGATTCTCATTTTTCAGATGAGGCAGTGAGGCACAGACAGGTTAAGTAACTTGTCCCAGGACGCATAGCCAAGATAATTCTATCATCCATGCTGAGTTACTTCAGCTCCTTGAGGAGGTCACATTTTTTCTCCTCTCTTGGTCTTGGAATGTGCTTTTTCATCCATCCAGATATCTGCCTTCCTCTTTTTCTCCCTCCCACCCTTCCTTCATCTTCTAGATCTCAGCTTAGTCATCACCTCCTCCAAGAAGTTGTCCCTATATTTCTTAGGAGAAATTTAGGTTTCTTTGTTATTTGCTCCTTCTGCCTGTATTTCCTCCATCATAGGGATATGGGTCCTTATCTCATTGAATTATAATCATCATAATTACTTGTCCAACCCCCTACCTAGATTCTGAGTTCCCTGAAGTCAGATTTACATGTGGCTTGTCCATTCCTGCCCCAAGGCTAACACAGGGCCAGTATGAAGTGGGCACTTGATAAACATTTGTTGAGTGAAGGAGTGAACTGCCACTTAGACAGGTCTGCAAGCATGTGAGATAAATGTGTACAGTTCTCCCTTGAGGTTCTTCCCCCAGGGTACTAACCAGGAGGAAGAGCCTCTGCCACTGCCCTGTGCTTGGAAGGTTCCTGGAGATACCCCTGTGCCAATGTGGCCCCTGCCCTTCCACCAGCACACCGGACTCCTCACCCTGATAGTGGATCCTGAAACCACTGCCCCTTGGGACTCGTAGGCTCTGGAAGTGCAAAAGCAGCTGATTGGTTGGACTCCGAAGGACCTGTCCTTCTCCCAGCATGGAGGAGTTAGCCAGGAGTTGGGGGGCCAGGCCTGGGGATCCCCCGCCAGCCAGCACCAGGAGTTCTTCCTCCCGAGACAGGTTCAGTGTCTGCACCTAAAGAAACCAGACCCAGACCCACCAGGGCAAGTCAACCAGGGTGGGTGACCCCTAAGTCCCTTACCCCTTGCCTTCCTTTCCCCTGTATGTGGCAGTCCGAACACCGTGGTGACATCGGCCAAGTTATAGAACTCCAGTCTTTGTGATCATCAGAAAACAGACCCATTAGAGTTAGGAAACAGGTTCTCTGGCTCCCAAGTCAAACCTATGCACACCCCAGGACCCAGAGAAAAGGGCTTGAAGGTTTCACAATAATATGCTTAAGTCCACTAACCTGGATCTCAATGCCATAGCCAGGGTAGACATAGATGTTATATCTGCAGTCCAGGAGTCCCAAGGTATGGCTAGCGCTGCTCCCTAAATCTGGAGACTCCACATGCCCTTCACCGTCGGAGATGTTGTTATTACACAGAACTAAAGAGATATAAGTGGCTGGGGTTGAGTGAATCCCTGTGCTCTTGCCCTCACAGCCAAGCACCCCTCGGGGGTAGTTTCCTTATCTATCTTCTCCTCAGCACCCCTCATCATCTGTATCCAATGCTCCCTCTCCCATCCGTGCCCAGAACTGTAACATGTAACACATAGAAAGGTACGTAGTAAGGGTATATAAATGCTAGCCTTTATTATTAGCAGAAGCCCCCCTTGCATCTGTACCCAGACCCCATTTTTCACACCTTTCCTGAAGCCTCTCCTCCACCCATAACCTCCTCCTCTCCCACATCCGTGCTCTTGGATGCTACCTTATCCCCTTTCAATCACTTCACCTGGGCTGGTCACCGTGGTGGTGACAGTTGTCGTGGTGATGATGGTGGTCGTGGTCTCCTCTTCTCCCTCAGGCCCTAGGGGCAGGCCTGGGGAGGCAGGGCCAGGAAGGGGCGGGGCCGTAGTTCCTGGGGGCGGGGTCAGCAGCTCTGGAGCGGTGGGGCCTGCCCCCCTACCCGCCTTAGGGGTTACCGCTGTTGTCAAAGGCCCTGTCCCTGGATCAGTAGCCCGCGGCAGGGAGGGCGCTGCAAGAGTCTGGCCGGCTGGAGGGGTGGCTAGTGTGGGGTCTGGATCAGATCCTGGGACAGTGCAAGGGAAGTCAGGGCACAGAAGGAACAAATTGGGTGGGGAGCAGGACTTGGGTGGGGAGCAGGGCTGAGGGAAACTGGGGATTCCCCACTGAACACAAAAGGCCTCCCCCACAAGATGCAGGCCCCCCACCTTAACCTTCCCCATCCAAACTCCTGTTTCAAACTCAGGTTTCTACAGCCTGACACCTTCCCCCTACTTCTCTTCCCCTCTCCACCACTGGGCCAGGCCCTTCGACTCTGACAATCTCCTTGAGCCTCTCTCTCTGCCTCCCCATTCAGTTATGGCTACTCTCCTGGTTTCCCTTTCCTTCTCTGTCTTGCTCTCTTTTGCTCTCTCTGAAACTCTTTATTTCTCTGATTAGTATTCTTATCACTCTCTGATTTTATGATTCTAGATCTACTAGTCTATGTATTTCTCCTTCTCTCTCTTTTTCTTTCTCTCTCCCACTATTTTTCGGATTCTAGTTCTCTGAGTTTCCAACGGTCTTGCTCTTTGATTGTGTTTTTCGGTTTGACTCTGTCTCTTGGTAATCCTGTCTCTATTTTTCTGTCTATGTTCAGTTTTGACTCTCTAACTATCTCTGTCTCCCTCTGAATTTCACTGGCCTGGCTCCCCATCTTCCTGAGTTAATGTCTCTCCATATGCCTCTGTGTCATTCCTGCCACTCTGGGAGCCTCACCCGGCAGGTAGCCCATCTCTGGGCCCCTCCTCAGCAGGGCCCCATGGAGCAGCTTAGCCAAGGCCTCCGAGGTTACCCTGGGGGTCTCACTTCCAGGTTCTGGCAGTGCCTCCTCCTCCTTCAGGGGTAGACCTAAGAGATGAAGTCATATGAGCCCTCCCACTGCCTCATACTCCTAGCTTCTCCAGAAAGATCTTTTCCAGAGCTCTTTCTCCCTCCTCAGTCAGCTGGGCCCGCAGGAGCTCAGAGAGTCCCAGGCTGGCCTGAGAGCCAAGATCAGAAAAGAGACTCCCAGCTGCCCCTTATGCTCTCCAGCCTTTCTCTCTCCCTTTCTCCCCAGGCTGTGTAGGCCTTCAGTGAGCACCTTGGCCTAGTGAACCTTGGACAGCGCCAGCAGGGCGGAGAAGGGGCAATGGTGCTGCCTTCATTTTTAGCCTCGGTGATGCTCTCCCCACAACTCTGCGGAGAGTCTGACAGCACTCCCAGCCCTTGCTTCCGCAGTGCCCAGCTTTCTCTCTGGATTTCTGTCTCTGCAGTGTGATGTCCTCTCTCTCTCTCTCTCTCTCTCTCTCTCTCTCTCTCTCTCTCTCTCTGCAGTCTCTCTCTGGAGTCTAGCTGGGGGTCAGAGTGGAGGACTGAATATCTGGTCTCTGAGCAGTGCCTCTGTTCCTCTGTCTTTGTCCATACCTCTAAGAACATTTGTGTGTACAGTGCCTGGCGTCTCTCCCAGCACTCCATCTCTTACCCAGGTACTCTGCGTGTTTCTGCCGCCTCTACACACATCCCCCCAACTTCCCCAGCCCTCCTTCCTGGATTTAACCCCTGAGACCCTGCTAAAAGCTCCCCTCACTAATTTCCCCACTTCCTCTATATTGGGGGTTAGGGGCTCCAGGTACAAGCTAGAAAGCCCTGGCTTGCCTCTTCTCCATCAACCATGCCCTTCTGCTCCCGAAGGAGTTCGGAAGGCACAGGATGTTCAGAGAAAAGGGGCCCCCGCTGGGGGCCTTTGCAGGGCCCACCCCCACGCTCCCATGTCCTTACCCTGAATCCAGGGGCAGCTCAGCAGAATTAGAAACAGCAGCTGGGGAGGCGGCGGGTGCTGGGCCCTGGGATTCCCCATGGCGACTCACACCGATTTCTCTTCTTGTGTCTCTCTTAAATAATCTAGCTGTCACCTTTCCTCGGTCTCCTTCTTTACCTTTATTTATTTATTTTTCCTGCTAGCAGTTAGCAAGAAAGACAATTTCTTCACCCCTTGGGATGGAGGAGCAGAATTGGGCTGGGGTTCGCCTGGAGCCCACCCCTCTTTGACCAGTCTCCTCTGTTCTCTGCTCCGGGGTCTGTGGGAGAGGGGGCGCGGCTCCGGCTACAGGGGGTGGAGCCAAGAGGGCCGAAGGGGCCGGGTCGCCTGGGTTACCCTCTTGCTCCGGCGCCTGGGTCCACCAGGCTGGCTGGAACCCAAGCTGGAATCCAGCTAGAGAAAGGCAAGACAGCTTCCGGGGACCTTGGGTGGGGTCGAGGATCGGGAAGATCCCTACTGGGCTCTAGCGGGCCTTGGAGGGGAGGGGAGGGAGTTGCGGAACCTAGAGAGCCGAAGCTCGGGCACTAGAGCTGCGGGAGGGAGAAGCTGAGAAAGGTGTCGAGCCCACGTCAGATCCTGGGGACGGGCGAAGGGAGGGGCCTGTGAATTATTTGGGGGCCGGGGGAGGTGGGGTGGCGGGCAGGAGGAGGAGGAGGAAGTGCAGATGGAGGAAGGAGGAACAATGTGAGCCAGGACCGTAATCCTCACTCCCGCGGCGCCTAGGGGAGGCAAAGGAAACTCTCTGATCCCAGCTATAATTATGCGCATCTCTCCCCGCCATTCCAGCAACATCTGGAATCTGAATCTCCTTTTCCCAAGGTGCCCAGGGGCAGCGCAATTGGGTTCTTACCTGCTCAGCTCCCCAAAATGCCTCTGCCCACATCCATACGTCCCATGGGACTTCCCCTTCCTTTTTACAAAACCTCGTGTGTAATGGGCTTTCACCTCCTCTAGGATAATGGCAAATTTCTGCATTTATGAGAAGTCAAGGGGCTAACGGGTTGGGATTTATAGAGAAGAGACCACTCTTCTGACATACAGCATGAGCCCGGCCAGTTACCAGGGGGTTTCAACTTTGGTGTATTTTTGTTCTGTTTTGTTTTTTGTTTGTTTGTTTGTTTGTTTTTTATCCTGGCCTCTTTCACAACGCCTCTGAAGCACCCTTTTCAGCACCACCAGAGCGCGGACAGCTCTTCTGGGCTCAGCCTGAGTGGGCTCCGCCCCCTGCGCCGGGGGCTATTGGCTAAAGCCGCTTTCACCATAGATCAGGCTCCCGCCTGGGGCTGGCTCCTGTGAAAACGAAGGGGAAGAAGGAGTCACGGGCAGACCCGTCCGTGGGTCTGCAGACCCACGGACAGGCCACTGCGTCCCTGTCCGCAGTCCGCGCGTCCGCCCCGCCCCTTGGTTCGCCCCGCCCCAGGTCCTGCCCCTTCTTTTCGCATTGCAGGGAGACAGTCTGGAGGTTGGCACCTTGCCCCTCGCGCTTCACGTGGCGCCCCTTGGGGTCCCGGGAGAAGGAAATCCAAAAACCACCCCCACCTCCACCCACCCCTGAGTTGCCGCTAACACTGGGCGGGGGCAGGGGTAGCTAAGCTGAGAGGACTGCTATGGGGAGGGGTGACGTCAGGGTGTGTGGGAGCCAAAGAAGTACCGAGTAGTGGGGGAGAGAGCGAGAAAGAGCGAGAGAGAGCGAGAAAGAGCGAGAGAGCGGGGGCGGGGGCGGGGAGAGAAAGGGAGATTGAACCCGTTGGTCGAGTCGAATGAGAAGCGAGGGCAGGAGAGAGAGGGGAAGAAAGGAAAAAGAGAGGCTGCTGCGGAGGACGACTGATTGCGGGTTCTTGGGGCTGCGGGTCCAAGTGGGGTAGGATCTGCTGCCGGGAAAAGCTAGAAGGAACGCGAGGGGAGAGGAGAGAGAGCGAAAAGAGGGTCTGGGGGTGGTGGGAGGAGAGAAGAAGTGGAGACAAGGGTGGGGAAAGAAGAGGTAGAGGGTGCGAGAGGAAACTGCCGAAGGAGAAAGAAGAGGGGGAGGGGTGACAGAAGAGGAGAGAGTTGGAAGGAGAAAGAAGGGATAGGAGAGAGGAGAGAGAGGTAGAAGAAAAGACGGGGAAATGAGGGTTAAAGGTATATGAAGGAAGAGAGAAAGAGAGATACACGGCGGAAAGAAGTCAAAGAAGTCCTCAGGAGAGAGAACCAAGAGTGAGCTTGTGGAAGGGTAACAGCCCAGGGGCTAACCAGGGAGCAGCCATGGAGGAAACTAGTGGAGAACTGGTGGGACAGAGGAACTGGGGTCTAGAAGATGCCACAGGCCTCTTGGCAATGGTCTCTCTGCCCATCATGCCAGCATGGCCATTGCCCCTGGTCTCCTCAGCCTTAACTCTGCTCCTTGGAGCCTTCACTTCCCTTTTCCTCTGGTACTGCTATCGCTTGGGCTCCCAAGATATGCAAGCCCTGGCTAGGGGTCGGGCTGGGAGTGTCAGTGGTGGGCCTGGGGGTTGTTATGAGGCTGGCAGGCCAAGTCCAGGGAGTTCTGGGGAACCTGGGAAGAGACCCAGAACAGAAGGCCTAGTGAGCCGTCGCCTTCGGGCCTATGCCAGACGCTACTCCTGGGCAGGGATGGGCAGGGTGAGGCGGGCAGCTCAGGGTGGCCCAGACTCTGGGGGAGGGCCAGGGGTCCTGGGCATTCAGCGCCCAGGCCTGCTTTTCCTGCCAGACCTGCCCTCAGTCCCCTTTGTGCCACGGGATGCCCAGCGACACGATGTGGAGCTCTTGGAGAGCAGCTTCCCTGCTATTTTGCGGGACTTTGGAGCTGTGAGCTGGGACTTCTCAGGGACTACCCCTCTGCCTCAGGGCTGGTCCCCACCACTGGCCCCTGGGTGCTACCAGCTCCTGCTGTACCAAGCTGGCCGGTGCCAACCCAACAACTGCCGCCGGTGCCCTGGGGCATATAGGGCACTGAGGGGGCTTAGGAGCTTCATGAGTGCCAACACCTTCGGCAATGCTGGTTTTTCTGTCCTCCTGCCTGGGGCCCGGCTTGAGGGCTGCTGTGGGCCCACCAATGCTCGGGTGAGATGCCATCTGGGTAAGTAGATAACAACCTCCTTGCCTCTTTTCTTCTCTGCCATCAGAGCATTCTAAACTGTGGTTCTGATCATGCCTCTCTCCAGAAATCTTTCACAACCTGTTGCCTACAGTAGCACTTCCTGAGCTCCTATTATCTGCAAACCATCTTCATGAACTTTGCTGTAGTCATTTACCACCTGTACTGTTTTTTCATATGGACATCCCCACATTTTGTTTCACTTATTTAAAAGGAATCTTTATAGAATGATGATAATCAATATTACTTGCCCTAAATAGAAAGTACTCATAAAAACAAATTTAAACTAAAAAAAAAAAAGCTTAAAAAATTCTAGCTAAATAGTCTCTCTGAGACTAAAGCCTACACTTTTGTTTTTGTTTCGAAGGGAGCGATGTTAGAGGAAATATTAATGTCATGATGACACAAACTGAGATTTTCTTTTTGATGTTTTAAAGATCGAAAGAAAATGAAAAAGGAAATTTTCTGATTGTTATTTAATGCCATGACCTTGTTTTGCCTAAATTCATCTCCTGTGCTATAGGTGTACGTGTCCTCCACTTCAAAGCACACTGGCCTCAGGATCAAGTCCAAATCCTTTCTCTCCTCATATCCCATCTCTTCCCTTTCACCTTTCCCTCCCACAGTGCTCTAAATCATGAAGGACTTCTGGCTAATCCTGGCAGACACCACATTCACGCTATACTCTTAACCAAAAATGTCTTTCTCTTTTTATCATATCACCTCCTAGAAAACTACTTAGCCTTCAGGACTCATAGATTGAAGTGTCATACCTCTTCTGGGATGTTTCCTTATTCCCCTATTATTTGAAGTGGCTGCTCAGTTTTCTCACAATAGTTGACTGTGTGGTCCTTGGGCCAGGAGTCATTACTTCTCTACCTCGTAGGGAGAGCCCAGCGCATAATAAGTTCTTGAGTTAAACTGTCAGAAGCCCAGGAAGAGATGCCACTTCCTCTAGGGAGCCTTCCCTTTTCTCTGAAACAGAACAGATTGTGCTTTGCACTGCATTTCCCCTATCTCCTATCACTTCTGTCATTCAGTACTATATTATTATATTCGGGTCACCTTCCAGAGAGCAAGGAGGGACCACCATTGAACCTGGTGTTTAAGATGCTCGGTTTGCTCTTTGACAGAGGCATAAGTGTTGGATGCCTGGGTCTCTTTCCACAGGCCTGAAGATCCCCCCTGGCTGTGAGCTGGTGGTTGGGGGCGAGCCCCAGTGCTGGGCTGAGGGACATTGTCTACTGGTAGATGACTCCTTCCTGCACACAGTGGCTCATAATGGTAATGAGGTTCTCATTCTTCTAGAATGGATGAGGGACTAAGAGTGAGGGAAACAGAATTACGCCCAATTAGCCCACCATTTCCCGGCTGCATGACTTTGAACAAGTCATATAACTTTTCTAATCACCTGTGAAATGGGGCAACTGCCTTCTTGATCAGATGATTGAAGGATTAAATTAATGTAGGTATATAGCGACGTGGTTAACAGCAAAAGACCCTAAGCCAAGACCACTTGGGTTTCTCTCCTACATGTGGCACTTACTGTGTGACCTTGGGCAACTTATTTAACCTCCTTGTGCCTCAGTTACTTTGTATAAAATAGGAATAATTTTGGTACTGCCTCTCATAGTTTGTTTTGATGATTAAGAGTTAATTTTTATGAGTTTTGGCAAGTACTCTGGCATATAAGTACTTAATGTCAGCTACTCTTCTGTCTCCATCCCCATGTACCCTAGGCTCCCCTGAAGATGGGCCTCGAGTAGTCTTCATCGTGGACCTTTGGCATCCCAATGTGGCTGGAGCCGAGCGCCAAGCCCTCGACTTTGTCTTCACACCAGAATCTTAAAAGATGTTCCCTTCAAGACATCTGGGCTGGAAATATTTCATCGTGGGCCTTTGGCATCCCAATGTGGCTGGGGCCGAGCACCAAGCCCTCGACTTTGTCTTCACACCAGAATCTTAAAAGATGTTCCCTTTAAGACATCTGGGCTGGAAATATGCTACACTCAGGGATGGCTTGAGTGGTAGCCAGGACCTCTTCTCCCTTGCAAAGTGGGGCAAGGCTGAGGGTGGGAACTGGCTAATGAATATTGAAATACAGATCTGAAATCCTCTCCTTACTCCTGACTACTTTCATCCCGGCTACCAGCCCCAGAAAAAGGATTGGGGCAGGGGTGCATGTCTTTTCTCATCTAATCAGCTAAGTATCTCCTTAATACAGCCATCTCCCTGGCCCTCTCTCTGGGAGTCAGCACCAGATTTTCAACTCAACTTTATTCCAATAATTTAATAGAAAATTAAAATAATAAATAATACGAAACAGATAGAGAAGGTAGCTGAGCTGGTACAGGCCCAGGCCAAACTAATACAAAGTTAAGGAGGTAGGGAGAATGGTGGGAGAAGGAAGGAGGAAGCAAACTACCATGCACAATGTTTGGGAGGCAGCTCAGAATATGATGGGTGTTATAAGGGCTGGCTTAACACTTTGGCATGTACAATATACTAAAAAAAGAGAAAGGGAATTCTAAATAATTTAAAATCAGCTGATCAGGGAAGATAGCAGGGCAAGGATGGAGATGAGGGAACGAAAGTAGGCCTTCTGACGTGCTCTTAGGGAAGGGGCTGGAATGTACCGTGTTGTTAGCAGTGAAATGGGAATAAATGGAAAAGGGCCAAAGTGAACTGTACCATGCAATGAAGGGACAGAAGGGAGACCCACGACTTAGCCAGCAAAGTCGAGGCAAAGATCTGGGAAGGGGAGGAAAAGAGAGGACTGAGCCTTAGTGGCAGGAGGAAAACAGGGAGAAAGATCAAGGATCAGTCCTTGAAGACAATCTGTTGGCCATGAGGACGCTCGTCATGAGTGATGTGGCGCCGGACATGAATCCTGCGGACACGGTGCTCTCGGTTTTCCTCATCCTCCCCTCGGTTTGCCCTGCCACTTCCAGCTGCACCCCCTGTGGCCTCCAGAAGGGCTGGGTCCGGGACCCGGGGAGTCTCGTAGATCAGGATGTTCAGAGTTTCCTCAAAGATGCGGGCCTCTGGGAATTCCACCTGCAAAAGGCCAGCAATCCCCAGTTCCCACCTTCTGGTCCAGTCACAGAGCTACCCCTTCCCCCAGCTGCTCTGCACTGGCGCACCTCCTAGCCTTTGCAAACACAGGTTCTTTAGCCTGGACTGTCCTCTTTGCAACTTCTTTACTCAGCAAAGTCACACTAATACATTGAGGTCCAGATCTGAAGTCAGGCAGTTATATGTTTTCTCTTCTTTGCTATCAAGTCTCAGTGTATTCTTTCATGAGACAAATATTTACTGAGCGGCTGCATTGTACCAAGTATTGTTCTAGGCATTAGAATATACTAGTAAACAAAACAGACAAAGTTTCTATCCACAGGAAGTTTACATTCTAGGGGGAGGACACAGACATACATTTAATAAAATATAAACTGTCAGATGGTGACAAATGTTATGAAAAAAATATAGCAGAAAAAGGGGTAGAGATGGCTATGGCCAGGAATGTTATAACTTTAAAGGGGCGGGGGTGGTGGTTCAGAGAAGGCTTCACTGAAGAGGATATTTGACAAATAGCCAAAGGAGGGGAGGGAGGGAGCCAGGTGGATAACTAGAGAAGGAGCAGTGTGGGAAGAGTCAATAGCAAGTGTAAAAGCTTTGCGGCGGGTGTGCGCTTAATTATTTGACATCAGCAGCAAGGAAGCCTATGCAATGAGACAGAATGAAGAGAGTGGAAAGGATAAAGTGAAGAGTGGGTTGGGCGTTTTCCTTGTGTGACTTGGAGGAATATAACTAACATAACTCTTAAAAAGCTGCATTGTAATTATTGGTTTATTTTCCTGTCTTCCCAACTACAGAAGAAGCTTCTTGGAAGCTGGGTCATTCATTCATCCATGCATTCAATGAATGTTTCCAAGCTTCCACTATGTAATAAACTCTTCTACTAGCCTCCACAAGTGCTAGAGAGGCGGGGAAATACAGCCTACCCCCAAGGAACTAACACCATGCTGCTGAAGTAACCCTGCTCCCCACTCTCCATCCCCCGACTACAATAAATACCATGTTTAGCTAAGAAGGAAGTTTGACAACTTTGTCTGGGGTTGTTCAGTTGAAAGTTCATGAGCAAAAATCCCCAAAGAAGTGATGCTTGGCTTGGGTCTTAAAGATTAAGCATAAATTCACTTGGCAGACAGAGATGAGGAAAATAATCCCAGGAAAAAGGAACAATGTGTGCAAAGGTAGGGAAGTGTGAAATAGCATTGGGTACTTGAGACTTGCAAGATCTCTGGTGTATCTGAGGCACATTCCTCATACCAAAGTCAGAAGAGACCAGGCTGATAAGATCGTCAGGAACTAGATGACATGATATCATGACTTACACAGCTAAGACCCCAGAACTTGGGACTCTGGTTCCTGACTCTCAGTGATAGACTTTCCCCTGCCTGAACTGCTGAGCTGCCTTTGTCCAGGGAGGGTCCTGGTCCTGCCCACCACCACAGCCCTTCCTGACCAGGCCCTGAACCCCTTCTGACCTTGGTCTGCTTCTTCTCCGTGGCATAGACAATGGAGGTGCAGCACACCTCAGCGATTTTGCGGCCCTGCCCGTAGAAAGACCAGCAGCAGATCTCGTCCCCCAGTACATCCTTGAGGAAGAGCAGCCGCCCGTGGAAGCGCAGCGCCAGTTTGTCAAACAGCTCGATGTTCTTAAGTAGGTTGTCATCCGAAGTGCTGAGGACCAGGGGGCCAGGTGGCCTCAGCACAACTGGCTTCCCTCCTTCTGTTCCAGTCCCCCTCTCCCCACTCCCCGCACCTGCATAGGGGCCCACACCCCTAGCACTCTGGTCCAGCCCAGGGGTTTGGCACCCAGCAGGGAGCTTCCTCTATCTCTGGGGTTAGGCTAAGGAAGCCTCAGAAAGGAAGTAGCATTTGCTGAGCAAATCCCAGTACAGCAGAGTAGCTACTTGTGCAGTCTCTGGCTTCACCTGGCATTCTAGCTCCACCACTTTTTAACTGGGTGACCTATGCAAGTTACTTCACCTCTTGGTGCTTCAATTTCCTCACCAGTAAAATGGAGATTACAACAGTACCTCCCTCAAACAATTGTGAGGATTATGTGAGTCAATAAATGTAAAGCACTTAGACAATGCCTGTTGTAAAATAAGCACTTAGTAAATGCTAGTCATTATCTATTCCTCACCTAACCCATTATTTACTAATAAAACTGAACCTCAGAAGTGAAAATGACCTGTCCAAAGCACCCAGTGGGTAAGCGGTGGAACTGGAGTTTGCATTTAGTCAGGCACTCTTTAGTTCCTCTGTGTGGCCATTGCCTCACCCCACAACCCATTCCTTCCCAGAGCCAGAAGTAGGGCTACCTTTAGCCCAGGATTCCACCCAGTGCACCTCCCTGCTCCCCTGGTGGTCACCTGGTATAGGAGTACTTGTTGTTACTGCGGTTGTGAAGGAGCTTCACCACGGGCTGTTGGGGGAGAGAGGATGAAGAATGGTGGGGGTCAGGCTGCATGGAGAGGCCCCCAACCTCCACCCTACAGGGCTCAGGGGCCTCACCTTGGAGGTGCTGGCCAGGAGCTGCTGCTCCTCCCGGGGAGATGTCACCGTGGGGATGAGGCACAGCGGGGACAGGTTCTCCCTTTTTTGCTGGAGAAGAAGCGGAAGGTGGTTAACAGTACAAGCAAAGATCACTCACTCCTAAAAGTTTTCAAAAGCTGCTTGCTGCCTTTGGGAAAAAATCCAGACTTAGTAGTCCACAAGGCTCTGCAGAATTCCACCTCTCTGGTCTCATCTCTACCGCTCTCCCCTGCCTGCTGGGCTTCAACTCTACCGATGGCCTGCTGCTTGGCCCATCCAGTATATATCCACCTAGCCCTTTGCTGTTCCCACTGCTGGGAACAGTCTGCACTCAGTTGTTTGCATGGCTGGCTCTTCCATCCCCTTCATCTCTCAAAAATAGTGTTCCTCAGAGGGTGCTGTTCCTCCTCCCTCAGCTCCCTGGCTAAAGCAGCCTCCTTTACTTCCTATTCACAGTATCAGTTTACTTTCTTTGTGGCACTTAGTTCCTTACATTTTCTTATAGTTGGTATATTTGCTCATGGTCTGTCTATTCCCACCTGGGAACTAAGTGCCTAGTATACAGTAGTTGCTATTGACTAGTTCTACTGACTGAACAGCCTGGCTGGGTGGAGGGCTGGAGGCAGAGGCAGAACCAGACACACAGGCTTTTTCTTCTTTTAGAAACATCATGTCAGAACCCCTCTCACCGCTCCCAATCTAAAAACTAGATGTGCAATTCTAAGAGATACTACAGATTTTTTTTTTTTGAGAAATGCATAGGACTTTTTAAAAAATTAATATGGAAGAATAAAAGTCTATTATTACTTTGGTCAATTTTTAAAAAGAGCCAAAAGAGACTGACTATGCCAGATATTAAAATAACCTACAAAGCCATAATGAAAACAGTGTGGTTTTGGTGCAGAAACAAAAACAATGGAATATAATAGAACTTGGAAACAGACTAATGTACACATGAGAACTGATGTTTATAAAGAGAAATCACAAATCTGTGGGAAAACTATGGAGCATGTATTGGTTACTGCTGTGTAACAAATTATCCCAAAACTTAGCTTCAATCAACAATAAATATTTATTATATCTCAGTTTCTGTGGGTCAGGAATTCAGGAGTGGCTTAGCTGGGTGGTTCAGGCATGGGGTCTCTAGTGAGCTTGTGGTCAAGTCAGCTGGAACTGCAGTAATCTGAAGGCATGAATGAGTCTGGAGGACGTGCTTCTGAGAAAGCTTATTCATATGGCTGGTAAGCTGATGCTGGCTGTTGGCAGGAAATATGATCCCTGTTACTGGGACCTCTCCAAAGGTTGCTTGAGTGTCCTCATAACATGGCAGCTGGCTTCTCCAAAGCAAATAATTCAAGAGGGAGCAAGACGGAGGCCTCAATGTCTTATGACCTAGTTTTGTCAGCCCTATTCAGTAGGGGGAACTACGCAAGCGAATGAGTATTAGGGAATAACAATCACTGGGGACTGCCTTGAAGGCTGGCTCCCATTGATTCAAATTACTCTCATACGCAAAACACATTCATCCCCTGCCAGATCCCCCAAAGTCTCATCCCATGACAGCATCAGCTTGAAGTACAGAATCTTGTCATCTACAGCAAGTCCAGGTGGGGATGAGGCTCCTTGGGAGTAGTTCCTTAACTATAGCTTCATAAGTACATTTGCTCTTGATCTGAAGACCTGTGAACTAAAGAGACAAGTTATCTCTTCCGTACACCCAAAATACAATGGCGGAACAGGCATTAGGATCATCACTAGGGCACTCTTTTTCAAAAGGGTGGGGTGGGGGACAGAAGGCACATAGAAGTCACTGCTTCATAGAAATTCTGTAGTCCAGTTAGACAAAGGTTGGAAGCTCTCAGATGCCTACTCTTGCCCCAAAATGATTCTCTATGGCTCTTGGCTCAGGGAGCCCTGTCATCCTTTCTTGTCCATGAAAGACAGTCCATGCTTGTGGCTCCAGGGTTTCTTTAGCCTGCTTCCTGCCTGTAGAACTTTGGGGGTCCAAAGGTCTCTTCTCCTCTTGCACTGTATCTGTCCCTTTCAGTCCAAGCTGGCAGTGTTTTTGCTAATGGAATCCTTAAAAACTTAATGAGTGTCTTGTGAGTCTTGGGGTTCAGTTCATTAGACAAAAGCCACACCCAAAAATCTTTGTGATATAAGCTTTTCTCTTGCTTTGGGCTTGTGCTGAGACTGCTGAGGGACAACACCCTTAAGATTCTTAGATGCACTATTATTTGAATGGTTCTCTGAGATATCTTCTCGGATATTTTTGAGGTCTTAAGGATTTTATAATCATACCCGCAGCTTCATTGTAGACCATGTTTTACTAACAACGCCCTGTATTTGAGCTTTGCCTAGAAGCTGTTTGTTCATTTTAACCTCATTTGTTATCTGGAAAGGCTGGGAATTTTCAAACCCAATAATTCCTGGCTCCTTTTTGTACAACTGTTTTTCCTTTAGCTTCCCATCTCCTCTTTTATTTTACTATAAGCACCAAGAAACCTGGTATCACCTTCAATATTTTGTCTGGAAATCTCTTTAGGTAGGCCACCCAGTTCATTAGGTATGTTCTCTACTTTCTACATTACTGTAGGAGACAGTGTTGATAAACTTCTGCAACTGCATAACAAGGATCTCCTCCGCACCTATTTCCAGTAATCTATTCCTCACTGCAACCTCCTCAAAGGTCATTAGACTCCTACATACACTCTTTAAGGCCCTTTAGGCTTTTATGAACACTCTTTTCAGTCCTTCCAGCTTTTGCCCACTTCCTAGACTCCCACATTTTAAGTTTTTGTTGTGGTAGAACCCCATTCCAGATACCAAACTCTGTTATCTTTTGCTGGGTAACAAATTATTACAAATTTAGCAGCTTAAATAATAAACATTTATTATCTCCCAGTATCTGGAGGTTGGGAACTTGAGATTGGCTTAGCTAGGTGGTCTTGGCCCACGGTCTCTCATGAAGTTGCAGTCCAGATGCTGGCCATGGCTGTAGTTATCTGAAGACCAGATTGGGCCTCAAGGATCTGCTACTGAAATAGTTCACCCATGTGGCTGGGAGTTGTGGTGGCTATTGGCAGGAAGCTTCATTCAGTTCCTTAGCAAATGGACCTCTCCCTAGGGCTGCTTGAGTATCCTCATATGGCAGCTGGCTTCCCCCAGTGTGAGTGATCCAAGAGAGAGGTGGAAACAGCAATGTCTTTTATGACTTAGCTTTAAGTTACACACTATCATTTCTGCAGTATCTACTGGTTACATAAGTCAGCCCTATACAGTATAGGACAGGACTAAATAAGAGCCAGAATAAGCTGAATTGCTGATGGCCATCTTGGACACTGGTTACCATAGATTAATTGGGAAAACTAGCTCTATAAAGGACAAAAAAAAAAGTTAAGTCCCTTCATAATTCACATTTACAATAGTGAATTCCATTTAGATTAAAAGACCTATATATGAAAGATAAAACTATAAAGCTAATAGAAAATATAACTAGGAAAAAAACTTCTTAAACAAAATCCTAAAAATCCTAAAAAGATACACCATTAAGCAAAAAAAGAAAAAAAAAGAATCTGACTGCATGAAAATCAAGAATTTCTTCATTTGACAGTGGGAAGTGTGACTTTACAAAAGGCCTACGTAATAATGTTGAGAGAATGACAGAACTGTGATTATTCTACAATTATTAGTTCAAGTAACATAATGGCTCTTTCGATATAACACAATAGAAAAATATATTAAATTACCTAAAATGTATTCTAACCAAAATGTTTAATATCAACCCTTTAAATCTACCGCCTAGTTTATAGGAAACTCAGGATAGGGTAGGGTAACAAATCAAATGATACAAGTAAACAACCAGGAAAACTTGGGAAGTGGGCAGAAAAACTGGTGGTCTATTTAACAAGTCAGCATCACGAGTAAAAAAGGTGTTGGAAGAGGCTTAAAGAACATAATATGCAAGGAACTAGATTGAGTCCTTGGTTAGATGAACCAGCTACAAAAGACATTTCTGGAACAAATGGAGAAATTTGCATATGCCCTGGATATCAGATAAAATTTTATTGACATAGAAAGATGGCAATTATTAACAAACAAACAAAGCAGATTATAAACAGCACATACAGCATGACTGTATTTTGGTGCTCGCGCACAAACACACACATGGAAAAAACCTGAAAGGACATTTGGTGCTTTTATATTTTTAATTATCTGTGTTTTCTAAATTTCTATTATATATACATATATATACCGCTTTAAATATAATAAATGGTTATTTACAATAAAAAAATAAGGATTTCTAATCTACAATAGATGCTACAGACAAGTGGCATTCTAAGAGAAAATACTGGCGACATCTAAAACTGACTAGAAATTATTATCTGAAACAGACTTCATCAACTGAGGTTCTCCTGAATCTCAAAACCCAGCAAATAATTTGAGTTAACTATTTTCTCAACTCTCCTGAGTATGATTGGTAAATAGTACTATTCCAGATACATAGGAGAAAAGTAAATTTATTATGTACAATACATGCCTTAGGGTAATAGGGCTTAATTCTCCCTAGGAATTAAACTAAAATATGCAAGGATCTGTAAAGCAACAAGAACAAGATAAAAAAAAAAAAAAGTCTGTAGAAAATATGGTAAAGAATATGAATAGGAAATTCACAGAAGGGGAAACCAAAAAAGCTATTATATGAAAAGATGCTCAATCTCATTAGTAATCAGAAGCATGCAAATTAAAATGAGATCACTCTATACCAATCTGACTGGCAAAATTAGAACGCTGGATGATGCTATGTATTGTTAAGGATATGCAAAAATGGGATCCCTGATAAGCAAGAATATAAAGTGCCACTACGGCCATCCAGGAGAGTAATCTGATGATATTGATATGAAATTCGTTTGTATGTGTCCTGTGACGTAGCAATTCCACTCCCAGTTACAATCATGATAAATCCTGGTCCAAGACCCACAAAGGCACATGTATGAGGATGCTCACAGTAGCACCATCTGTGGGAGGCAATCTAGGTTTCCAACCTCAGGGGAATGCATAAATAAAATATGGTGAATGCATACCATAGATTCCTGTGCAGCAGTTAGAAGCAAAGAACTAAATGTACATAGGGCAGCATGAATAGATCTTGAAAATAGTCCTGAATTAAGAAACAGAACACATAATCCATAGCTCAATGCCATTTATGGATATTTAAAACGCATATAAAACAATGCTTTAGCTTTTCAAGGGTACAAATATAATCCAAGCATATGTATGAAAACATTAAACTTGGAGGGTTATCTGTGGGGAAATGGGAAGTAGGCAAGGGATTGGGAATGAAGAAAAACACGAAAAGATTTGCATAGACCAATGAAGATTAAGTGCCACACACTGAGGAATATGATGAACTCAACATTCTGTACCTAAATCTTAAAGAAACAAAAACCTCCAAACAAATAAGTGAAACCTAGGTGCGAGAGGTGGGGATGGGAATGATTTCAGGAAAACCTGAAAAGGAGACAGCTGGAGCATAGAAGAAAAAGCACTGCACTTGGGAGTCAGATAACCTAGAGATAAATGTGAGCTCCGCTGCTTTTTGACCTTGGATAAATTCTTGATTTCCCTCATGGTATTTTTTTTTTTTTTAATGTACACAGGGGTACAAGATGTACATACAAGATAGAATTGGTCTTGACACACAGAATGATTCTGTGGGTGTGGATAACATTAGATAAACATTAGATTCAGGAGTGAGTGTGAGATAACATTAGATAAATGTAAAACTATAGAGCAGACATGCACTTCCAAGATCATACTTGACACTTTTTAATATATACAGGACATCAAAAAAGAAACTCTTATAATCTATTAATATTGTATCATAAAAGAAAGGACATTTTTAACATTGTAAAAATAAGACAGAATAAAAGGCTTTATGTAAAACTCACTGCAATGTATGCATTTTTCTTGTTTCCTTATCTTTTGGAACATGAGGACAGAATGCCAGAGGGAGGAATTGACTCACTCAAGGTCACTCAGTCAGCTGTGGTGGCGGTGACGCTAAACCTACATGTCCTGGCTATGCTTTCCAAGCTCTTCTCCTCAGAACCCTAAGACATGCACAGAAGAGAAGCCCAGCAGGTGGGGCTCTAGAACCCCCAACCTGTTTTATCTGGAGCAGCTATGCTTCTAACAGATTTCATTGCAAAACAAAATTTTTTTAGCCCCTGGTTGGGAGGAGGATGGGTGCTGCCTCCCAGGATAGAACCAGATCACAGAGGTCATTATATTCCACAATAGATGCAAATTTAAATTGATTTTTTTTTTCCTAGTGGAACAAGGGAGTTGTAATTTCTGAGCAAGGGGGAGAATAGACTAGGGTTGTGTTTAAGGATAATTACTGAGGTGCTAGTGTAACAGCTGGATTGGCTGGGTAGAAACAGCAAAATGCAGAAAGAACAGTCATTTAACCATACAAAAGTCATGGCATGAGGTGCTTAGGAGGGCTCGGCCTGAGGCAGCAGAGATGTAGAAGAGAGTACCCCCCAAAACTCTGGAGTCAATGGCTAGTTAAAGCCAGGCCAGAGGCAGCCTCCCCAGGCAGAACTCTGTATTTCCTTTTTTTTTTTTTTTTTTTTTAATATCCTAATATTTAACTACTCAGGCAGCTCTCACAGGGACATGGGCATAGGGGTAGGACTCAGGAGGTGAGGGAGGGACCCTCACCTGCAGTGCCAGCTGGCAATCCTCAATCAGGCCCTGTACAAGGTAGTAGCGTGCTTCGCCTAGTAGCTCCCCCAGTTCTCTGGTACTCTCAGGCAGTGGCACGGACCCATCCCGCAGGTAGTTGAGTATTGTGCCAAAGTGGCGGCCGCTCCGGTCAATCAGCACCCAACCTGGTGGGGTGAGGAGAAGGAGAAAGAACAGCTTTGCTGGGGGCTCTGGAGCTACAAAATTTTTATGAAGAAAAGATTACAAAGCTACAAGTCTGAGAACTGACCTTTCACAAACCTTTGCCTTATCCAAGAAAATTCCATTAAAACATGTCCAGTGGATGTTCCGAGAGGGCCCTTTTTAATGTACCCAGCCAGTGAGAATTAATTCCCTAAGTCTGTTCTACACTGAGAAGGTTCCCACCATGAGGAAGTTCCTACAACTTAGATAATCAATAAACCTCTAAGATTATCAATAAAACTCTAAGCTCTTGTTAATTCGAACCATCCTATTTAATTAAAATGTCTATCTTATCTTCCAGTTCACTACCATTTCGATCTTTACATTCTTCATAGAACTTATTACTATCTGAAATTACATGTCTTTTTTTTTTTTTGGTAGGTTTACTTGCTTATTATTCTCCCCAGCCTCACAAAAAAGTAAACTCTGTAAAGCTAATCTTATCATTTTGATTTACCTAAGTATGTCCAGTGCTAAAGTATCTAGTAATTTACGAATACTTATTAAATTCTTCACCTTTAGATATTTGAAGACTGTGCTCTACCTCCCATAATCCTTGTTAACACACTCTGAACCCCCTCCCCCAAACTTTAAGGTTCTACTTGGGCATGTGGGGCCCTAATATGAATGGAACACTCCAAGAAGGTAAGGTTCCCCTGCCAAAGAGAACTGTCCATTCTCCACTCTGGTGTCCCTAGCTAACCTGAAGCAGCTTTCACCTTCTACAATCTGCATTTACAGATGGATTCCTAGAGTGTGTTAGGGGAAACACAGAGACAGGCAAGACCCTCCAACTCTCCAGGCTGGTTGTTAGCAACGATGAAGTGGAGGGGAACAAAAGGCTGGGAAGTTGGAAGAAACTGAGGAAGGCTGCCTGGAAAGGTGCTGCTGGCAGCAAGGCTGGTTCCTAAGTTTTGTGAGCTGAGGAGTGAAGGGTGGGAGAAATGGGTGGAAGCAGTAATGAAACTTCTAAGGTGACAATGGCGAATCACTACAGCGCCTGGCAAGAGTTGGAGAGGGGGGCTGTTCCATAAGTGTTGGTTATTGCTGGGAGTAAAGACTGGGAGAGGAAGGAGATTATGAATGACAAAGGGGAGATTAGATGGGATGTAGAGGCTGGAGGAGGTGAGAATGAGCTGACTGGATGACAGTGAGACGAGAGACGGGGTATGAAGACGCTGGGTGATGGGGAAGGATACTAGGAATAAGGAAGACGGAAATCCGAAGGATGGAGGACAGCCCAAGTAAGGGCAGCGCGCGTACCTCCGGCGTCCGTAAGCACCTCTGCGCGGCCGCTAAACATGGCCTTGAGCATGGTGTCCTGTCCCGTAAGGGTGCGCAGCGTAGTGTAGTGCAGCGAGCCACCTACGTTAAGTTTCACGTACTTGCTGTTGGGGGTTAGTGGCCTGAGACCACAGGCGGCGGAGCCAGGCTCGAGTCCTGAAGGCTTAGGGACTTCCAGGGACAGGGCCTCGGCCGCCGCCGGGCCCGAGGCCTCTGCCGACATGCCAGGTGGTTAGGGCGGCGGCCGCGACCTTAAGCTCTCTTCGCGCCCTCCAGACGCTCCCAAAGACTCCGGGACCCACTCGCCCACACGTCGCCGCTACTCAGCAACACCGACCAGAAGCGCCATCGCGCCGGTGCCTTCCGGAAGCCGGGCCCAGCAAAGCGCAGGCGCGCCGAAGAACCGCCCCCGACTTCGCGAGCCCCGGAGTGTGGCGCATGCGCAGTGGCCTCGGCTGGGTGGCAGGTCACTCGTGGACTGCGGCGGTGCTGAGGCTGCGCGAGGAGCGCTCCTGGGGTTAGTGCGGGAGACCACATCCGGGAGCTGCCTGGCTTCCTGGCAGATTTGGAAAACGACGTCCCCGCGCAGTTTCCGTTCTGAGAGCGCTTCCCGGGAAGCTAAGGCCTGGGGAAGCCGTGGGGATAGGGCGAGGCTTACCGCCTGCCGGCCCTCAGCACTAGACAGACTGAGAGCTGCGAACAGCACGAAGGCAAGCTCTTGAAGAAGGCTGTTGAACAAAAATGCAGCTGAGTAGATTTAAACATCAAATTGCCTTTATTCAGCCATTTGTGAATCAGGCAGCTTCCCAACTAGAAAATAGGCGCTCCTCAAGTTGGAGAAAAGGAAAGGTGTTTTAAAGGCAGAAAGGGGGCCAAAAAAAGGGACATTATTAGCAAAAAATGTGTTGTTTCAGGCAAGGTCACCCTCCTAAGGGGACCCAAAGGGATTTGTGGGATAGATTATCTCACTAGTGCTGGCCAGGTCGTTCCATGTTGGCAGGTTAAAGGTTACGCCCCTGCAAGAGGTTGAGACTACAGTCAGGTTAGTTATTAAGTCTTGGTTTGTTGATGTGAGGCTTAGCACAAATGACTCCATTTGGGGCCTGTTGTTTCTTTTTAATAACGCCAAAGGAGAGTGGCCTCCCAGGGGAAGTGGCCATAATGCTAGGGCATGCAGGGTAAGTAAGATAGTTATAGAGGGTCTCTCTGAGGAGATAATACTGAGCTGAAGCTGAGAAGCAGCAGCCATGTGGAGGTGTGAGGGCAGAGTTACAGGCAGAGGGAAGAACAGAGGATATGAACAAGCATGGTGTATTTAAAGAGCAGAAAGGATGTCAGGAGTGGCTGGAGTAGCTGAGCCAAGGTCTTAGAATCCCAGCTAATATTGTGAGACACCCAATCCGGAAAGATAGAATAAATAAGATAGAAACATTGTTGACAAGAGAGTGTGGTGAGAAGTGTGATATAACAGGCGATCTTAACGTTGGGCAGGGGGATTTGCTTTAGGGAAAACTAAACACAGAGAGTTGTAGAACTGTAGGGAAGAGGTGGTGTTGCTCATTTTGTGGTTTGGACAATGTATTCAGATATGATTATGGAATAGGCTTTCTTTTTAGAAAGTCACTTTGTGTGATATTGGTGTTCTGTGAAACTCTGCTCAACTTGGCAACACTGCTACCAGTTCACTGGGCGATCCTGGGCAAGTTACTTCTCTCTGGGCTTGCAGTTCTTTTACTGCTTAGTGAGGGGTGCAAATTTAAATGCCTGCAGGGGGCAGGTAGGAGTGTAAATGAATGGGGTAGGCTAGTTATAAGGTATTGAGAATA
Source organism: Macroglossus sobrinus (assembly GCA_004027375.1). Lineage (NCBI taxonomy): Eukaryota > Metazoa > Chordata > Mammalia > Chiroptera > Pteropodidae > Macroglossus > Macroglossus sobrinus. The sequence continues at coordinate 83,512 of PVKZ01003107.1, forward strand.
ATGGGGCCTGTGGTGACTTGTGGAGAGTTCATATGCTGTCAAAGGGCTTGCCAATTTTTATTTTTCAAGTGTCGTTAGTAAAAAAGAGAAAAGCAGCTAATGGCAGCTGGGAGTTGTTTTGCCCTCTCCCTCCAGAAACTTTGGTGTTGCTGGGGCCCACCTGGTGTTATCATCTAGGCTGCAGTGTTGTCCTGTTCAGCATAAACAGTTTCACAGAACACCAACATCACACAAAGACACTCTAATGGATTGATAGAAAGACCATTTCATAACCATATCTGGACACATTGTCTACACCACAAAAATGACCAAACACAAGCCCCTCCCCACAATATGAATGACTGCTGTGTCTACAAAGTACAGCTTTAGCCTTGATCCATTCCTCCGAACTTCTAGATAAGAATTATTAAGATAACTAAAAAGAATAATCTCTACTTCCTGACAGCATACAACCTAGAGAAATTCTCCCCTTTCTCAAACCTTCCTAGAAAATAACTCAACAAGCCCAAATTCTGCAATAAGTTCTAACATGTGCTTGCTGAGATGCCCAAGATGGGTTCCCCATGGAGTGTGGTCTACCATGTTCAACTATAGATGTGTTTCTGGCGGTCTTTGTGTGGAGGGCATTGTCAGAAATGGAGGATCCATGGAGATCAACTGAAGCCCTCACTACCATGGACTGGGACTCTCAACTCTAGTAATAATGTGCACCTCTGAGACCCCTTATCTCTAACCGAGGTGCCATCCTGCCCGTGGTTGGGAGATAAGTTCTCGTTAAAGAGTTGTGATGTTTTGCTGAGAACCTTAAGCATTGGGATTACTTCTTTGGAATAAGATTATCCTCGATTTTTCTCAATGAGATTTTTAGTTTTCCTTGGTGAAATTGTTTTCTGGCTTTCATACTTGCTCCTATGGTCTGTTCTCTTGTCTCATGTTTTAAATGTTTGTTTGCAAGAGGAAAAGTCTATAGGGAAAGGATGGGTGTGCAGCTTTGGATGTATAAGGGCATTACAAACCTCTTACTGCTCAATCTCTGCTGGCTGAACACAATTTGTCTCTCTAAATTTAAAGTTGGGGATACCAAGTGCTTGGTAGTCATGTAACTAGTTAGCATGCTGGAGTCTTTTTGTTATCAGAATTAACCAGGCAAATTGCTGCATCAACCAAGTTTTAATAAATATGTCCTGCAACCATCCCCAAAGACTGTGGAATTCAGAAGATATCTCAGACTTTATCCCAAGTTTGTCCTTTGGTTAAACTTTGCCTTGGGTAACCATTTCAAACCTTTATAAGGACTTCTTGAGTTTTGTCTATATCCCTGAGAACTGGTTTATTTCATTTCTTCTGCCCAGAATCAGGACATTTTTTTCAGCCTCTGATCAATGACAATTGGCCTTTGACCAATTTCTGGAAATACAAGGTTGCATGGCACCGTCTATATGGATATCCGTGCCAACTAAAACTGAACTAAATACTTGCTTCCTTCATATTTTATCATGTTCCTCTAACTTGTACCCTTATTTTCCTAACTGACACAATTTCACTAGGGGCAATTTAGAATTACAGTGGTCATTTTGGGGAACTTTTGACAGGAACAAGATTATTTATTGGAGAGGTAACTCAGAACAAAAGGAGAAGAAACTCTCATGAGGAGATTGTGATTTGTCAAAAAGATTATTTTGTGGGTGGAAAAAAATGGTGTAGATCATAGAGGCTCTGTTTATCCCTCTGGCGACCAAGGCAAAGTTGTGACAGAAACAAGGAGCACACAGCAAGGAAAAATCACCTGAGATCTATATGAACAAGCCATAAAACTACAGAAAAATCTAAAAATCACCCTGCAATGGCAGAAGGTAAGATGGGGCAAAAATGCGAGGCTGCCAGGTCCCAAGTAGCTGAGTGGCACTGAGGCAGTGGCAGTGGACAGATGTCTCTTAAAGGGGCCATGTCCATGAGTGGACTTTCGTGTGACGGACCTGCTTGCTCTGAGCACCAGGGCCAATTTGGTTGTGTTCAGGGGGCATCAGAGACTTACAGGACGATATTGTCAGAGTGAGGGCTTAAGCAAGTCTTGCTCTGTACAGAAGTGCCAGTGGTATCTATTGTTCCTCTGTTGAGCCCTCCCTATTCCAAGTGTGCAGACTCAGTGCCACCATAGTGGAGATGCCATCAAACTGGATAACTGAGGTCCCTCTGTCCAGAGGATTTCATGCAACTCCACCTCCCCCCAACTCATGGCCCCACCCAAACCACATTCAGATGTGTCCTTGCATAGTCGGGTGCTCCTTGCTGAGCAGCACCTAGACTCACACTGGTGGCAGCTGGTCTCAGTTTCTGGTGTGGCCTTTTGAGGCAACTATAAGCACAGCATCCGTGGATTGCTTGCTAAATCTTAACAGGTGACCCCAGAGGGGCACAGGCTAGGACTAAACTTGGCCTGCAGCTGAACCTTTCTTGGGACTGTGCCACTGGACACCTACTACACAAAGCCACACTAACAAGATCAGGAGACTTAGGAGCTTTGCTTAGTATATAGAAACAGACACAGAAAGGCAGCCACAATGGGAAGTCAAAGAAGCAGAAACCATATGAGAGAACAGAACAGAGATCCAGAAATAATGGAGTCAAGCAATCTAACAGATACAGAGTTCAAACACTGGTTATAAAGATGCTCGATGAACTTAAGGAAGCGTAGATGAATTCAGTGAGAACTTCAACTAAGAGATAAAAAACAAAAATGGAAATGGAAGTTATAAAAGGGAACCAGTCAGAAATGAAGAACACATTATCTGAGATGAGAAGTATATTACATGGAATAAACAAAATGAATAAACAAGAGGATCAAATGATGTATATAGTGGATGGGAAAGCCAAGGACACTCAATCATAATGGCAAGAAAAAAATAGCCAAGACTATAATAATAATTTAAGGAGCTTATGGGACACTATTAAAGGTAAAAATATCTGTGTCATAGGGGTGCCTGAAGAGGGAGAACAATAAGCTGAATATATATTTGAAGAAATAATGATGGGAAACTTTTCTCACCTGGTGAAAGAAATAAATATGAAACCCCAGGAAGCTCAGAGAATCCCAAAAACCAGAAACCCAAAGAGGCCCACACCAGGACACATCATAATTAAAATGCCAAAGGTTAAGTACAGAGAGAGAATCTTAAAGGCAGCAAGAGTAAAGCACTTAGTTACCTACAAGGGAGCACCCATAAGACTGGCAGCAGTTATAAAAGGGAACCAGTCAGAAATGAGGAACACATTATCTGAGATGAGAAGTATATTAAATGGAATAAACAAAGTGAATAAAGTGGAGGATCTAATGACCTATATAGAGGATGGAAAAGCCAAGGACACTCAATCAGACTGGCTAGGAAAAAGAAGCGAAGACTATAAGCCAAGACCCATAAGACTGGCAGCAGATTTCTCAAAAGAAACTGTGCAGGACAAAAAGGCTTGGCACAAAATACTCAACATGATGAAGACAAAGGATCTACAACCAAGAATACTTTATCCAGGAAAGCTATCTTTTAGAGTTAAAGGACAGATAAGAGCTTCCCAGACAAAAATAAGCTAAAAGAATTGATCATCACCAAGCCAGTATTACAGGAAATGTTGGAGGGACTTCTTTAAGAAGAAAAAACATGTATCAAAAACAGTAATAAAGAATGGTAATAGCTACATTCCTATCATTAAGTACCTCAAATAGAAAAGAATGAAGTGCTCCAACCAAAAGATAGAGTGACTGAAAATATAAGAAAACAAGACCCCTACATATGCTGCTGACAAGAGACTCACTCAGATTAAAAGACACACAGGGACTTAAAGGAAGAGGATGGGAAAAGATATTGCCTTGATGGACCTAGAGGATATTGTGCTGAATGAAGTGAGTCAGATAGAGAAAGACAAATATCGCATGATTTCACATACGTGTGGAATCTAAAGAACAAAATCAACAACAACAAAAGCAGAAATATACAGAGACTATTCAGAGGATACTAGATGAGAGGGGGGTTGGGGAGACAAGAAAAGGCAAAGGGATTAAGAGGCACAAATGGATAGCTGCAGAATAGATATGGAAATGTAGAGTGTACCATGGTTAAGATAGTTAATAATGTTGTAATAAATATGTAAGGGGAAAGAGGAGTACTAGTTTTAGTGGGGTGATCACTTTGTGAGTTATGTGGATCTCTGATCACTATGCTATACAGCTGAAACTAGTATATTATTGTATGCCAGTTATAATTGAAAAAACTCATTGCATTGAACAATGTAAATACAAGCAACTAATTGTCTATTATATTTCAATAATACCAAAAAATGGTTTTTTCCCCCTTCAATTGTCAAGTTTTGCTTTATATATTTTGGGGCTCTGTTGTTAGTTGTGTGTGTTAATAATTATTCTATCTTATATCTGATGACTTGACCCTTTCATCAATACATAATGTCCTTCTATGTCTCTCGAAACAATTTTTGATTTAAAGTTTTTTGTCTGATATTACTATATCCACTCCTGTTCTCTTTTGATTACTGTTTGCATAGAATATCTTTTTCTATCCCTTTACTTTCATCCTCTCTGTGTCTTTGGATCTAAAGTGGATCTCTTATAAACAGCATAGTTGTTTTCTATTTTAAATCCATTCTGTCAATTTCTACCTTTTAACTAGAGTTTAATCGATTTACATATTAAGTAATTACTGATAACGAAGAACTTCTGCCATTTTGTTATTTGTTTTTTGTATATCATGTCTTTTTGTTCCTCAATTCTTCCATTACAAGTGTCTTTTATGCTCATTTGATTTTTTTAGTAATGTACCATTTTGATTCCCTTCTCATTTCTCTGTATACTTTTAAATTCTTTTCTGAGGAATTACCTTCAGAATTACAATTAATATCTTAAACTGATAACAAACAAGTTTGAATTAATACCAACTTGGCTTCAATATACAAAAACTCTGCTCCTATACAGCTCTGTCCCTCTCTTTTATATTGTTATTGTCACAGATTATATTTTTATGTATTGTATGTTGATTACCATTGATTTATAATTATTGTCTTATATGTTTGCCTTTTAAGTCATATAGGAAAAAAGAGGATTTACAAAATCTAAAATACAATAAAACTGACTTTCATATTTACCTATGTAGTTACCTTTACCAATATTCTTTATTTCTTCATATAGCTTCAAGTTATTGTTTAGTACCCTTTCACTTCAACCAGAAGGACTCCCTTGAGCATTTCTTGTAGAGTAATCCTATGAGTAATGAACTCTCTCAGCCTTTTGAAAAGGAAGAAGTCTCAGTTGCTCCCTCATCCATGAACAGTTTTGTGAAATATAGAATTCTTAGTTGACAGATTTTTCTTTCTGCACTTTAAGTATATTATCCCACTGACATCTGAGCATCATGTTTTCTGATGAGAAATTCGCTGTTAATCTTACTGAAGATTCCCTTGTATATTACAAGTTGCTTCTTTTTTTGCTGCTTTCCAGATTTTCTCTTTAGCTTTGTTATTTGAGTTTGTTTATAATGTGTCAGTTTGGATCTCTTTGACTTTATCCTACTTGGAGTTCATACTATTTGAAATTTGTTGAGCTTATTGGATATGTAGATTCATATCTCTTTTAAAAAATCAAATTTGAAAGGATGCTCAAGGTCACTAATCATCAGAGAAATGCAAATTAAACTGTAATGAGATATCACCTCACACCTGTCAGAATGGCTATTATCAATAAATCAAAAACAAGTGTTGGCAAGGATCTGGACAAAAGGAAACCCTCATACACTGTTGGTAGGATTGCAAATTGGTACAGCCACAATGCAAAACAATCTGGAGGTTCCTCAAAAAATTAAAAACTGATCTACTTTTTGACCTAGTAATTACATTTCTGGGTATTTATCCAAAGAAAACCAAAACATAATTTGTAAAGACCTATGCATTCCTATGTTCATGGCAGCATTGTTCACAACAGCCAAGATATGGAAGCAACCTAAATGCCCATCAACAGATGATTGGATAAAGATGTGGTTCATATATATAATGGAATAAGAGCCATAAAAAATGAAATCCTACCATTTGCAAAAACATGGATAGACCTAGGGGTTATTATTCTGAGTGAAGTAAATCTGATAGAGAAAGATAAATACCACATGATTTCACTTATAAGCAGAATCTAAGGAACAAAAAGAGCAAACTAATCAAAAACAGACTTGCAAATATAGAGGACAATCTGGTGATGGCCAGAGGGGAGGGGGTTTGGGGGCTGGGAGAAAGGGGTGAAGGGTTAAAGAAGTACAAATTCATAGTTGATAGATGATCATGGAGATGGGGAACACCGAATAGGGACTGTAGCAGTAATGTAATGGCTACATGTAGATCCAGAGGAATAATAATCAGGGGGATCATTTCATAATCTATATAAATGTCTAACCAATGTACTGTGTATTGAAACAAATAAATTAAAATGCTAATAACACTGACAAAAGGAAAAAACTGGGAGGGGTGTTTTCAACTGTTATTTCTTTCAATATTCTTTCTGCCCTTTCCTTTTCTTCTATGACTCCCATTATTTCTATGCTGGTACAAGTTTTTCAGGCTCTGTTTATTTTCCTTCATTCTTTTTATTTTCTGCTCCTCAGATTGGATAATTTTATTTGACCTATCTCCAAGTTCATTGATTCTTCTGTCTTCTCAAATCTATTATTAAACTCCTCAACTGATTTTTTTTAAAAAATTAATTGTATTAATTGTGTTATTTAATTTTTTTTCCTGTATGATTTGACATTTGAAGCCTTGCTGACTTGGGAGAGACTGCTCCTCCCAAGGTGAGCCAATTCCTAGAGAGATGAGCCAATTCCTAGAGAGAGTCAAAGGTGAGCCAATTTCTAGAGAGAATAAAAAATTATATATGAAAGACACACATCAAGATGTATATTGATGTGTGTCTTTCATATACAAATCAACCAATCCAAAGCCCATATGCCCAACTACCTACCTCCTTTATGAAGCTCCTACACTCCAGGCAATAATCTCCCTACCTTAATCACCCCAGGGTGAGATATCAGACAATTAAGGACAGCTCCAACAACCAAGAGCCCACTGAAATTTTCAAACTAGACAATCCTAAGTGTGTTTACCCTACCTTACCCATTCCTTTCCATGAAAACTACAATAAAGGCTGTTGCCCACACTTTCCTCCCACTCCCTCTACCTCTTGACTGACTCTGGTGCTTCCATATTTGCTCTGTGTGTTGTGCTGCACCTCCTGCTTCTAGGTATCTGAGTATAAAATGTCTTCCTTCATGATGTTAATTTCTGTGTCTGTGTCTTATCTTACCTGATTAAAACAAATCATGTACATATTAAAACATTCTTATACTTTTTAAAATATTGTATTTTTCAATTTCTAAATTTCTATTTTGTCCTTTTAAATAATTTTTCTCTCTTTTTTTAATATTCTCTATTTGTTGAAAAAAATATGTGCTTCTGGTTTCCTTTAGTTCTTCACCCATGGTTTTCTTTAGCTTGTTGAGCACATTATTTGAGATGTGATTTAAAGTCTTTGTCTAGTCAGTCCAAAATTTGTGCTTCCTCAATTTCTTTTACTTTCCTTTTCCAGTGAATTGGCCATATTTTACTTTCTTTCCATGCTTTGTAATTTTTTTTTTGCTGAAAACTGAATATTTTGAGACTATGGTGTGGAGCAAGGAGAGAGAGAAGAAGAACAAAAGGGGAGAGAGAGGAAGAAGAGAAGAGAGGAAAAGAAAAAATACTTTCCAGGTCTTCGCAGAGTATCTCTGTGTTGGGGCACAATACTTAGCCATGCCATTTATAATTCTGCCTTAGTATCCATTTCCTGCTTGTGCTGAACCTAAAGACCAGCCAGAGGTAAAAACTATAGCCCTCTCAGGTATTTTCTGAGTATGCATACTGCCTGGATATGGGAGTTTTTCAAAGCCCTATTTCCCAAAAATTCTTTTCCCATTTTTTTTTTCTCCCTGGCTTTCGGTATGTCTATTGTTTGCCTCACCTATTATCTTTTGATCCACGTGGCACTTGCTTGTTCATTAAGTTTTTAATATTTTCTTGGAACAAGGGCCACTCTGTTCCTTCTGGAACCACGTACCCACACCAAGAACACAAACTGCTGTCTTCAAGACTGCCACTGTACCAGGAGGGAGATGGCTCAAGGCTGACATTAAATCACTACAAAACTCTCCCGTCCTGTTTCTGTGACCTTTCTCTTGGTTGCCGTAAACTTTTAACTATTTTCCGGAGTTCTGACATGTTTATTTTGACAGTTTTTAGCAGGTTTTTTGGTAGTTCTGGGGGCACATGGGCTGCTAAAAGTCCCCCCTCTGCCCTTTTCACTGATGTTACTCCATGAGCTCAGTTTGGAACATACTAAGTAAGGTGCCTGTAGGACAGGAAGTGTAGGTAAAGTTATAAACTCTTTGAAACCAGAGACATATCCATTATGGTCACCATTGCATCCCATGGCACACAGGGGTACCCAACAAATATTTGTTTAATGAATGGAACTCTTTAGTAGACATTTGAAAATCTGAACCTTAAACTTAACTTCAGTGTATGGCTTAGATATAAGGATTTTTTAATCATCAGTATATAGATGATAATTGAAGCTTTTGGTGAAAAAGAACTTGTTTTCAAATTACATAAGGAATAAATAAAATCCTTTTTAAGACAAAGCAAAATTACGACTGCCACCTGCCTCCCTCAAGTTAATGATTAGCCTTGTGTGTCCTTCAGACCATTTACTATCTATTTTTACTACACATGTATCCAATAAAAATTATATATGCAAACATACACATATATATTTGCAGATAGCTTTATATGTGTGTATGAATATATATATATATATTACATGCACATATATATAGTGAAAATCTTTCTATATCAGTAAATATATATATATAGTCTTTAAGATACTCAAGATATTATCCTGAACACAATACACTATAGAAGTTAAAAGCACAGACTTTAGATTTAGACTACTTTAGTTTAAATACTTGCTCCACTACTTATTAGATGTGTAACTTTTTCAAACTACTCTCACTTTCTTCATCTATAAAATGGAGCAGTGATAATAAATGATACATTTCTAGTGAAGATTTTATTCAAGATTTAAACCAAATAATCCCTATAAAGCACATAGCACCATGTTGGTACATGGAGAGCTTTCATTAAAAGTTGACTACTCAGAATGAACTATCCAAAAAGGAAATTAGGAAAATAATGCCATTTACAATAACATCAAAAAATAAAATAAAATGCTTAGGAATAAGTTTAACCAGTGAGGTGCAGAACATTTACACTGAGAACTGCAAAACATTGGTGAAAGAAATTAAAGAAGACCTAAATAAATAGACACCTTGTGTGCATGGATCGGAAGACCTAACATTGTTAACATGACAAAACTAATCAAAGAGATCTCCATATTCCTGCAATCTCTATCAAATCCCAATCCTCAGATTCAAATAGAGTCGTAATGGACCCCAAGTGGCCAAAACAATCTTGAAAAAGAACAAAGTTGGAGGACTCATAATCCCTGATTTTATTTTATTTTATTTATTTTTTACAGGGAGAAACATTTATTTTATAAAATTGGCCCATATGATTATGGAAACTGGAAAGTTTATAATGTCATCAAGAATTGATGTTGAAGTCTTGAGTCCAAAGGCCATCTAGATGTCTTATATTTCTGATTTTAAAACTTCCTACAAAACCACAGTAATCAAGACAGTATGATTTTACATGAGGATGGACATATAGGCCAAAATAATAGAACTTAAAATGCAGAAATAAATCCTCGTTTCTATGATCAATTGATTTTTTTCTCACTTTTTAATTTTTTATTTTTGTATGATTTATACAATAAATAATGCATGAGTATTATAGAAACTTTACAAGTAAATGAATATGTATGTATCAAATGTATAAGCTCAAAAGTTCTTCCCGATAGAATTGTATAATCAAAAAGATTTGGGTGTTTTTGACAAGTTGTTTTCAAGGACAAATTCAGTGCTGCTTGTTTTTACATTGTTAATGAATAGAGATAAATATTTCTATGTAAATTAAATGAAGCCAGTGGGAAACAAGATAGATGAGGAAGAACTTTCTTTGAGTAAAAACCAAAAAGTTTGTCCTAAATGATTAGATCTATATTTTGCAAGTCTTGAAACATTGACCACTAGCCACACTTCTGTATGGTCAATTAATTTTTGACAATGGTGCCAACAGTATTTAATGAGGAAAAAATGGTCTCTTCAATAAATGGTGTTGGGAAAACTGGATATCCATATGCAAAATAATTAATTTGGACCCTTAACTTATACCGTATACAAAAATTAATTGAAATGCATAATAGACCTAAATGTGGAAACTAAAACTGTAAAACTCTTAGAAGAAAATATAGGGACAAATCTTCATGACCTTGAAATGATTTCTTAAATATTATACCCCTGCTTAAATAAAGCACAAGCAACAGAAGAAAAAATAGAAAACTGGAATTCATCCAAATTAAAAACTTTTGTGCATCAAAGGACAATAATAAAAGATAATAAACAGACAACCCACAGAATGGGAGAAAATATTTGCAATACACATATCTGATAAGGAATTATTTTCAGGATATATAAAGAACCCCTACAGATTAAATAACAAAACCACAAACAACCTAATTAAAAAATCAGCAAAGGACTTGACATTTTTCTAAAGAAGATATACAAATGACAAATAAGCACATAAAGATGCTTGACACCATTAATTGGTAGAAAAATGCAAATAAAAACTACAATGAGATACCACTTCCAAAGCATTGGTTTCACTGTTATCAAAAAGATAATTACAAATGTTGGTGAGAATGTAGAGAAGTTAGAACCCTTGTACTTTACTGGTGGGAATGTAAAACGGTACAGCCACTGTGGAAGGCAGTTTGACAGTTTCTCAAAGAGTTAAATGATTACCATGTGACTAAGCAATTCCACTCCTAGGCATATAAAGATATGAAAACAAGAATTCAAATAGATACTTGTACACCCTTGTTCGTATCAGAATTATTCACAATAACCAAAATGTGAAAACAGTCTAAGTGTCCATTGACAGATGAATTAATAAACAAAATGTGGTAAGAATGTACAATAGAATATTATTCAGCCTTTAAAAGGGAAGGAATTCTGACACATGTGACAACATGGATGAACCTTGAAGACATTACCCTAAGTGAAATAAGCCATTCACAAAAGGACAAATATTGTATTTTCCCACTTATATGAAATATCTAGAATAGGCAAATTCATAAAGAATGAGGAGTTATTGCTTAATGGTTACAGAATTTGTTTTGAAAATATATAATGGTGATGGTTGCACAACATTGTAGATGTAACTAATACCACTGAATCGTACACTTTAGAGCAATTAAAATGGAAAATTTTATGTTATATATATTTACCACACACACACTCACACTCACACACAAACCTAAGAAAAAAATCAGGCAGGTCCTCTGTTAAAGAAACTTATAATCTAGTAAGAGAATTTGGTCATTAAAAAATAAAATCAAGCATTTGATGACAGAATCAGAATTGTGGCTGCCTTTGAACAGCGGAGGTAGAGAAGAACTGGAAAGGGTAATGAGGGAAGTTCCTGGGTAATGGAAATGTTTTACTCTTTCTTCTAGTGAGACATTTATATTTTGATTGTGGTGTTTCCATATGCATTACATTTATCAAAATATACAAAATTTTACAATTAAGATCTGTGCATTTTACTACATACAAATTTTACCTGGGGAGGACATTATTACCACTAATCCTTTGACTATTAATATATATTTCAGTCATTTTCTCCTAATTCTCACTTGTATGGGAGTCTGTTATCATATAGAGGCTTTTAATTTTAAATAGTTAAGTTGATCAGTTTTTCATTTATCATTTCCATATTTATGTCTTGTTTTAGAGAGTATCTCTTATACTAGTTTTATAAATATATTCTTTTTTTTCAATATTTGTATCATGTATACATATGCATGTGTGTGCTTGTATGTGTATATTACACATAGCTGTTGACTAGCTGGAAACCATGGGCAAGTTTCCCAACATTGTTAAGCCTTGGTTTTCTCATCTGTAAAGTAGGGATGATACCTATTTTGTTTTGTTACTGACATGATTGAACAAGATAACATTATGTTATTATATTTCATAAATGTTTGACCCATTGAGAATTCATTCAGTAGAGGGTAGCTATTATTTAAATATTTATTATATTATTATCTATCTATTATGATATTTGATATTTTGTCATAATTCTTTGTGTATCTGCTTCTGTCACTAAGAATTTTCATTTCACTTCCCTTAGTGCCTAACCAAGTACTTGGCATTTAGCAGGTGTTCAAATATTTGATGAATAAATGAATGACTTGATTGATTGAATGGATGAATAGCACAAGATAAAACCAAGTGGTGAAGGGAAAAAGAAGGAGTAATTTTATCAAGCAGGTCTTATATGAAACTAAACACAAAACCGAGGTCCAACCAGGGTAGAAGGAACCTTATTAAATTAGGGGCTTTTGTCAAAGGATGGGTTTCAGGAGGACTGAGTTTCCACAGATTGAAACTGCATGTATATGTTTAGGTGAAAGTGCCTTTTTTCCAGTCAGAGGTCCATAGGCAGACTGTAGTTCCAGGAGGCCAGGAATTCTGAGTACTTTGTCTACCGTTGCATTCTAAGCCTGAATTGCAGATTCTGGCAACTGAGAGATTCTTATTGAATGAGTATCTGATTGATTGAATGGAAAGCTTGCATCAGATTTCCAAAGTGGTCTTTAACTCCAAAAAGTTTTAAGACTCAATAATCTTGAAGGAAAAAATCAAACAGATATCTGAGATAAGCTCTGTCTGGACCAGAGTTCTGAGAGAAATTTATCACCATGGAGTGATCAAGGAACTGCTCCTTCTATTCCTTTCAAGAGACTGGGTGATTCCCTTCTCAATCAGCTTTCTGATTCTCACAAGACATACTGCAGCCAGGCTTGACTCATAAGCCAATTTCTGCCACCTTCTCTCTGTGTGTCCTAGGTTAAATTATTTAAGCTGTCTAGGACCAGGTTTTCACCATAACATTCACCTGGAGAGCCTGATGAGTGGATTACATCAGAATGTTGGTATAATGCTGGAACATTACAATGCACAATCAATTTTGTGTCCTCTTGTGTTCCCCCCACCACTTTTTAAACATATATATATATGTTTATATATAAAAGACATTTGTTCACATCCATTTACTCTGATGCCCAGGCCTTGAGGCAGTTCCTTTCTCTAACCAGTTTGCCTCTACTGGTTCATAAACTTACTTGGTTTGGCTATATAAGTAAATATCAATTAAGGTCATTTCTAGGAACTGCTGTCCAAATATGCCTAATTACTCTGCAGCACAAGAATAATGGCGGAAAACTCACATTTGTTAACCTTCTATTGCATACCAGCACTATACTGGGCATTCTTGTGCCTTATCTTACCCTACAAATTAGACTTATTATTAACTAGAAGCATTGACAAAGTTTTTGCTGTAAGGATATTAGTTTTATACCTGGACCATAGTAGACAGTAAAAAGTAGTTGTTGACTAAATAAACTTTTTTTTTTTAGTTTTAACATAAACTTCACAAACATTCAAGCATGAGTAGATGTGCTTCCAACCATAAAGTAAGACTGAAAATTGGTGAGTTCTCAGGGAAACTGGTCTATAGGAAGCTATTTTTAATAAATCAATCAGCAACTATTTAATGAGTGAATATTATATGCTCAAACTACGGAAATACCTGGGGTTTACAAGAACCTACTATTCCAGGAACTAAGAAGCTGGCTGGAGAGATTGGACCAAGACTAGGGAAAAGCTACCTCATTGGCCCAGACTGAGCAGATTGTGATTGAGAGTGAATGGGCAGAGATTTGCAGGTTTTCAGGACAGATCTCTTGGCAGGATTGATGGAGAATTTAGTGGGGAAAGTTATGGATTTGGTGTTGGGACACTAGGGCTCTCATTTTGGCCAAAACTTAACTGATTGGGAGACATCATTTTCAGACATCATTTTAGCATCTGGAAAACAAAGGGGCAGGTATATTTTGTTGACCTTGTTCAGTTATTAAGTGCATTCCAATTCCTAGATTCTAAAATTCTATGCCATCCACACTTTTATTTTTCCTTTAAGAAGAAAACCCTTCCTATGCTTGGAATTTAAATTAAGTCAATCAATGGAATTTTTAAAACACTATACTCCAGGAGACTGTGCCATAAATTTAAAAAATTTTTTTTAATTGTAGCAAGATACTCATAACATAAAAGTCACTATCTTAACCATTTTTAAGTGTATAGTTTAGTATATTTAGTATTAAGTACACTCACCTTATTGTGCAATCATCACCACAATCCGTCTCAAGAACTTTTTATCTTGTAAAACTCGAACTTTAAACTCATTAAACAATAACTTCCCATTCCTTTCTTCCTTCAGCCCCTGGAAACCACCATTCTACTTTCTATTTCTATAAATTTGACTACTATAGGTACCACACATAAGTGGAATCATACAATATTTGTCTTTTTGTAACTGGCTTATTTCACTGTGTCGGAATGTCCTTCCTTTTTAAGGCTAAATAATATTCCATTGTATGAATATGCCATATTTTATTTATCCATTCCTCTGTTGATAAACACTTGGGTTGCGTTCACCTTTCAGTTCTTATGAATAAGGCTGCTGTGAACATGGGTGTACACATATCTCTTTGGATTCCTACTTCCAATTCTTTGGGATATAGACCCAAAGGTAGAAATGCTGATAATTCTATTTAAAAATTTTCAAAGGTACACAGGTCTGTCTTCCACAGTGGCTATGCCATTTTACATTTCCACCAACAGTGCACAAGGGTTCCACTTTCTCCATAGCCATGCCAACCATTGTATTTCCTTTTTTTTTTTTTTAAATAACCATCCTAATAATTGTGAGCTGGAATCTAATTATTATTTTGATTTGCATTTCTCTAATGATTAGTGATATAGAGCATCTTTCCATATGTTGTTGCCATTTACATACCTTCTTTGGGAAAATGTCTTTTCAAGTCCTTTGTGTACTTTTTAATGGGATTGAGTTTTTGTGTTGTTGAGTGGTAGAAGTGCTCTTTATGTATTCTAGATATTAACTCCTTATCAGATACATGATTTGCAATTATTTCCTCCCATTTTATGGGTTGCCTTTTCATTCTGTTGTGTCTGATGTGCACAAGTTTTAAGTTTTGATGTAGTCCAATTTTTTCTTTTGTTACCTGTGCTTTTGGTGTCATATCCAAGAAATCACTGTCAAATACCAGTTCATGAAGCTTTTCCCCTTTGAAAAGTTTTATAGTTTCAGCTCTTACATTTAGTTCTTCCATACATTTTGATTTAACTTTTGTATATGTTGTAAGGTAAGGATTCAACTTCATTCTTTTGTATGTGGATATCCAGTTTTCCCACCACCATTTGGTGAATGAGACTATTTTTCCCTGATAGAATGGTCTTGGCACTCTCGTCAAATACCATTTGGTCATATATGAGAATATTTTGTGCTATAAACTTTTGGAAGTGATGGTACAGAAATGACATAGTCTGTCTTAAGGTAGCCTCAGCGGTGTTGAATACTCAGAGTCTGTTTCAAACAGTATTTGTACAGTGCTGTTTGTGTGTTCCTGAGAATTGGTTCCGTTTCCCCACGCTTTGTCTAAGCTTCCCATCCAATCAGTGAGGTACAAAGAATGATCCTCAGAAACTCAGTCCCCAGAGAAGCACAGGTATGGCTTATGCAGGGGCAGGCTGAACTTGGGTTCCCGGCTTTGTATCCTGCTATTTTCAGGTAAGATGGACCCTAGTGTTCTCATCGCTACACTTCACCTTACAGAAGTGAAATGAGATGGTAGCTATTGACCAACCTTGCAGCGAGTAGGATCCTATGCACTAAGGAGTTACCTAATGCCAGGGGCCAGGCGTAAGGTACAGACGTTAAGCAAGATTAGGTTGCAGAGAAGAGTTGAACGACCCCCTAAAAGCTTGGACTCTTATAGCTGGAGCCCCCACGCCCCCGCGCCGGCGGACCTCAGGTTCTCTACCCGGAACCTGGGCGCGGCTGGGCTGTGCTACTGGCGCGGGTGGGAGCCGAGTAACAGAAAAATGCCTGAGACGAGATTCTCATTGAAATGACCCCACAGCCTCCGCAGAGGGAGATTTTACATTTCTAACGACGTCGCTAGAATTTGTTTTCTTGCCGTTCTCCCTTTGACTCACCTCTCGCGAACTTATTTCTTCCCCCTTGCCCCTTCATTGGGTTACTTTTTTGGTACGCCCTCACCCTGATTTGAGGCAAGGCGGCCCCGCCCGCTTAGGCACTGCGCATGCGAGCCCCGCCGCAGGGGTTGGGAGGGGGAGCACGGACCCCGCCCCTTCGCGGCTCCACGCGTGACGTCGGGTGGGTGCTGGCCTCCGCCCGGCTCCGAGCGGTGAGAGCGAGCAGCTGGCGGACCCGACCGCGCCAGACTGGGAAGGGATGCGGGTGTAGCGTTCCTGCTGGGAGGACTGGGGGTGGGGAGGGGAGGCCCAAGGGGTACTGCTAGCCTCTGACCCCCAGGATCTGCCCTCCCCATTCCTGCTTTTTTTTTTTTTTCCAGTTTTAGAGGTGCCGGGACGGGAGGCAGGGCAGTGACTGAGCATTTGTGACACCTGCATTTTCCTGGAGCTCTCCCCCTTCCCCCACAACCCTCTTCCCGATGTTCCTTTTCATCAGGCCGTCGCTTCTCGCCTGGAAGCAAGAGATGGGGTTTCAGACCTTGGCTCTAAAATTCCTGTGTGAAAGTCCACGAGCTTCAGTTTTCCCTACAGCTTTTTTTACCTCACCTCACTTGGTTTTGAAGATCAATATGACTCAGAAAAGTAGGAAATGGACATTTGTTGAGTTCCTGCAAGGCCAAGTATTATGCGAACTGCCACATTTAGCCCTCATTTCATGGTGTTCTTAGAATGCCCCTTTCACAGATTCTTAAACTCACAAAGTGACTGCTTTTTCTTGCATAGCCAGTGAGTAGCAGAGGGGGATTTAAATCGAGCGTTTTAACTCTAAAGTGGATTTGTTGTTGTTGTTGTCAGACACTCCCTTTGGGCTATTGCCTGGAACTGTTCTTCAGCCCAACCCTAGCCCCAGAAGAGCTGTTTCCTGAATTTCTACCCTTGAGAATTCTCCCATTTAGGTTCCTTTTTCCAGCACAGCATGCTCTGCTCTGCTTCCGCCTTGATTGCTTCAGAAATGAAATGCAGCAAACATCTGAATGGTGCAGGAAGATGAGCACTGGAAGTCAATAGACAGATTCTTGTCCTGGCTCTGCCACTAACTGTCTGTGGCCTTGGGCAAGTCCCTTGTCTTCTTGGTGCTTTACCTTCCTTTTTAATAAAATGGGTAAATGCTTTCTGATTGACAGGCCCTTGTCCAGTTCTCCCTTCCTGTCTTCCAGCAGGCTCTCTGTGGAGGTCCAGACCCCTCTGCTCCCCATGGGCAGCTGCCAGGCAGGGCACAACCTGCATCTCTGTCTGGCCCATCACCCACCTCTGGTCTGTGCTACTTTGATCCTGCTGCTACTTGGCCTTTCTGGCCTGGGCCTTGGCGGCTTCCTCCTCACTCACAGAACTGGCCTACGTAGCCCTGACATCCCACAGGTGAGTACCCTCCTGCTCATCCTTCCCATGAAGGCCTGCTCTTGATGCTAATTTCTCACTTCTCTCCTACCTTCCTTTTGCACACAGGACTGGGTCTCCTTCTTGAGATCTTTTGGCCAGCTTACCCTGTGTCCCGTGACCGGGACAGTCACAGGGAAGTGGCATGGGTCTCACATCGTGGGCTTGCTGACCACTTTGAACTTTGGAGATGGTCCAGACAGGAACAAGACCCAGACATTCCAAGCCACGGTCCTGGGTAGTCAGATGGGATTGAAAGGTGAGATCAAGGAAGATGGTGGGGTTGGACATCAAAACACACAGGGGTGGGCCCTGCCTCTGACCTCACCAACCCGGTAACCTTGGGCACACCACTGGGCCATAGTTAACGTCTGCTGTAATAAGGACTAGAACACGATGCCCGCTGTCTTGGTTCTCTATAAATGTTTTCTCTTTCCCTTTCCAGCTCTGAGGTTCTTTGATTCTATCCTTAGAGGTATGATGAGATGGGCTAGATTTGACCTTTTTCTCTTTCTCATCCCTCTTCATCCCTGTACCTTCTCACAGAGTCACCTTGTTTTTCCTCAGAGAGATCCATTCAATTAAACTCTCGTCTTTAGTGCCTACCATGCGCTTAGCACAGCACTATGTGTTATGGAGGATACAGAAAAAATTGGACATCATCCATTCCCAAAGCACTTAGAGTCTTCTGGGAATATGATGAGTGAGAGTTAGTGGGTTCTATTAATTTCTGCGTGAAACTTGGCTTCAGGTTCCTTATCTAAAAAATTAGGAGATGAAGAGGGAGGAAAGACGGGTGAATTCTCTGACTTCTGAGGTCCTTTTCAACACTATCATTCTAAGATTCTTCTGTGAATCACATATATGTGTGTGTGTGGGGGTATGTCTCTGTTTCCAGGTGCACGTGTGTGTGATCAAAGAGCAGGAATAAAGGAATGTATCTAATTTATAACAGCATTATTGATATATGATTCACATTCACCCATTTGAAATGTACAATTAAATGGCTTTTTATATATTCACAAAAATGTGAACCATCATCACAATCAATTTTATAACATTTTCATTACCAGACAAAGAAATCCTGTACCCATTAGCAGTCACTTGCCTTTTTCTTCTAACCTCCCAGCTCTAGGCAACCACTAATCTACTTCCTGTCTCTGTAGATTTACTTATTCTGAACATTTCATATAATATGTGGTCTTTTGTGACTGGCTTCTTAGCATGTTTTAAAGGTTCATCTATGTTGTAGTGCATATCAGTCCTTTGTTTCTTTTTATTGCTTAATAGTATTCACTGTATAGTCTACATTTTATTTGCCCATTCATCAATTGTTTGATGTTTGAATTGTTTCCATTTTTTGGCTGTTATGAATGATGCTGTGAACACTAATGTACAAGTTTATGTGTGATCATGTTTTCATTTCTCTTGGATGTATAACTAGGAGTGGAATTGCTAGGTTATATGGTAACCATGTTTCATCTTTTGAGGGACTACCAGACTTTTCAAAGTGGCTATACCATTTTATATTCCCACAAGTAGTATATGAAGAGTTCCAGTTTCTCCTCATCCTTGCCAGCACTTGCTATTATTTGTCTTTATGATTATAGCTATCCTAGTAAGTGTGAAGTGGTACCTCACTGTGATTCTTATTTGCATATTCCTGATGGTTAATGATGTTGAGCATTTTTTATGTACCCGTATGGCCATTTGTATTATCTTCTTTGGAGAAATGTATATTCAGATACTTTGCTCATTTTTAAAATTGGGTAAATTTGTCTTTTAATTATTGAGTTGTAAGAGTTCTTTATATTTTCTAAATATGACTCTTATCTGATGTATGATTTGCAAATATTCCCTGTTTTTTCCTGGGTTCTTCTCACTTTGTTGATGGTATGCTTTGAAGCACAAACATTTTTAATTTAGGTGAAGTCTTAAATTATCTATTTGTTGCTTTTGTTGCTTGTGATTTTAGTATCATATCTAAGAAGACTTTGTGTAATGCAAGGTTACTAAGATTTACTTCTATATTTTCTAAGAATTTTATAGTTTTAGCTTTTATATTTAAGTCTACATTACATTTGAGTTAATTTTTGTGTATGGTGTGAGGATAGGGATCAATTTTTATTCTTTTGCTATTCAGTTGTCCCATTATGTTTTGTTGAAAAGATTTCTTTCCCCATTGAATAGTCTTGGCACCTTTACTAAAAATCAATTGACCATAGGTATATGGGTTTCTTTCTGACTCTAAGTTCCATTCCATTGGTTTGTATGTTTATCCTTATGCTCATACCACACTGTTTTGATTATTGTAGCTTTGGAGTAAGTTTTGAAATCAGAAAATATAAGTCCTCCAACTTTGTTCTTTTTTAAGATTGGGCTATTCTGGATCATTTGAATTACCATATGAATTTTAGGATCAGCTTATCAATTTCTGCTTTTGCAAAGAAGCAGAAATTGTTTTATTTTGTCCAAAATATAGATCACACACACATACACACACACACACACACACACACACACACACACACACATTCATATATATATGTATATGTACATATATATACACATATGTGTATATATACATATACATACATATATACATATATACAAATATATACACACACATATATACATATATATACATATATATACACACATATATATGGACAAAATAAAACGAGCACTTTGTACCAAGTATGAGAATATACAGTGCTCTGTAAGACATGGGCCATCACCTCAAGTTGTTCAGAGTCTAGAAAAGATACAGATGTGAACAGAAGAAAACACCTTTCAATGTGTTAAGTGGAACACAACAAGGTACAGTGGGAATACTCGGAAGTCTGTCAAGCAGGAATGGTAAAGACAGATTTTTCCAAGGATACAGTAACTGTGCTGAAGCTTGAGAAGAGGCTTAGGCATGTGCCCTTCCAGCCAGACAGAAGAGCATGTGCAAAGGCATGCACATGAGAACCATGATGGCATGTTTAGGAAATTCCAGGGAGTCAGTTTGATGCAAGGGAAGGATTTTTGATTGAGAGGCAATGGGCCTGAAGAAGCAGGCAGAATCCCATGGAGGGTGTCGTGTGCCAAGCCATGGTGGTTGGACTTTATACAATACATAAGGCAAACTGAAAGATTTTAATCAGGAAAATAGTAGGATTTTGTTATTGTTGTTGTTGTTGTTGTTGATGTTGTTTTTAAAAGATCACACTTTGTTGGCTGACTGTTTGGAAAAAATGTGTCCAGATACAGGAAGACCAGTTAGGAGGTGGTAGCAATAAAAAAATGATGAGAAAAACTGAGCTAAGACAGTGCCCTGAAAGAAGGGGACTGATTTGAAGGGGACATTATAAGTGTGAGATTGACAGGACTTGGCTGACCTGATCTGGAGAACACAGAAAAAAGGGGAGTTCTCCCACAGAATTTTATGGGTACATTTCTCAACTGTCATTATGATGTATATACTGGTTTGTATTTCTCTTTTTTCACTAATGACATCATGTTTTTTGTATTACTACAAAAACAAAAGCATTATTTTAATGGTATAAAGTGATCCATTGAGTGGTTAGACCATTTGCTACTGTTTTCTCTATTGTTAAACATCTCTATTGTTTATTTTTGATACTTTTTATGAAATCACAATAAACATTTAGGTATACTTTGTATTTTTCTTTTGACTCTTTTCCTTGGGATTAGTTTCTACAAGTGGTATTACCGAGTCAAAGACTATTTGTCTTTTTTAATAGACGAATTCATTTTGTTGTGGCTTCAGACCACACAGAAGTATACAAAGCAGATGTAATGCCCTCCTACCTCCCCTGCGGAGTCCACAGTTTGGTGGCCATCCTCTTTGCCCCTCTTTGTACTCATTTAAAATTGCAATGGACACAGTCTACAACCATGCTACTCATGCTACCCTGAACAAACCTGATTCCTTCTGATCTCAGAAGCTAAGCAGGGTAAGGCCTGGTTAGTACTTGGATGGGAGACCACCTAGAAAGACCAGGTGCTGTAGGCATAAAAAATTTAAAAATAAGGGATTGTAAGTTCACAAGTTCCTTGCAATCTGTGAGGTCAAGCAAGGGTTGCCTCGCCTAAAAAATAAAAATAAAATAAAATTGCAATGGATGCAGCCAAATTGTCTTCTAAAAAGTGATACCAATTTAGAGTATCCATCTCCTCACATCTTCAACAACTCTTGTTATTATCATTCTTTTTAATTTTAACCAATTTAATGGGCAGAGGAATTACTTGATTGTTAAATTTACTTTTTCCTGATTGCTAGTGAGGTTAAGCCTCTTATAAATTTATTGGCCATTTTCATGTCTTCTCTGAATTTCCTGTTTATATTCTTTGCTTATTTTCCTTAAATTATTTGTCTTTATCGTTTTGATTTTTAGAAGATGTTTGTACTTTCTGGATAGTAAACCTTTTTGTCAATTAAATCTATTATAGATATTTTCAACCAATCTGTTACTTGTTTTTTAAACTTAGTTTTTTATTGTATAGAAGTCTTTAATTTGTTATAAAGTTAAGTTTATTATTTATGTTTTTTACTCAGACTCTGAGATTTTGTGTATTTTTTAGTAAGGCCTTCTCTACTTTAAAATTAGAAATATTATTCTGTATTTTCTTTTAATACCTGCTTAGATTTTTGTTTTGTTTTGTTTTAGTTCGTTTGTATAGGTCTTTAATACACCTGGACTTTATTTTATAGTACAAGATAAGAGTCTTTTTTTCTCAAACAACTTGTTCCAAGGCTGTTAACTGAATAGTCCAACCTTTTCTCCCTAATTTAAAATAGCATGTGAATCTTTTAATGGATTTTGGTACCTATTGGAAAACTGCTTTCTTAAAAAAAGACGAGCTAGTTTATACAAACTGCATCAGCAATGTGTATCTACCCCAGTATTACTGTAACTTTATGAGTAATGGTATGTTTGTTTAATTCAAATTAATTTTTGGTTATATTGGTACGCAGTTATTTTTATTTCTCAATGGTGTAAATGACGGTATGTAGAGTACTTTATTAATTAGAAGTCTGAAAATAGATGCCTCCCACCCAATTCTTCATTTTCTTCCATCCTCTCTCTTGTGCTTCTCGTAGGGCCTTCTGCGGGAGAACTGGTCCTCATTACAGCCAGGGTGACCACAGAAAGGACCCCAGGAACCTGCCTGTATTTCAGTGCTGCTCCAGGACTCCTGCCCTCCAGCCAGCCACCTATATCCTGCTCAGAGGAGGGAGCAGGAAATGCCACCCTGAGCCCTAGGATGGCTGAGGAGTGTGTCAAGGTCTGGAGCCAGGAAGGCCTTGCGCTCACCAAACTGCTCACCTCGGTAAGAGCCTCAAGTTGTCAGGGTTTCATAGACTGCCATACTCATGCTATGTCTCGAAGGCAATTTTACCTAGCAGATAAAACACAGGCTTTATAATTCTGACTGAGAGGTTGTGTAACCTTGAATAAACAACTGAGTCTCTGAGCCTGTTTCCTCACCTATAAAATGGAAAACACAATACTACTTCCTAATTCCAAAGAATAAAGGAATGAATATAAAGTGCCCAGTGCAATGCCTGGAACATAATAGAGATTTGATAAATGACAGCTATTACTACTAACTTTTGTCTTTAAAGCATGATCTCTACCTTGAATACAGAAGCTGGACTAAGGCAGAATAGGTTAATTGCTATCATAGAGATGTGAGCAAAGTGTTATTCAAGCACAGAGTAAGGAGCAGTTAACTTGAACATTTATGGAGAGTGTTTCACAGAAAGGGTGGCATTTAAGAAGAAGAATTGTGTACCGTGGTTTATAATGTACAAAGTGCTTCAGATTCATTATCTCATTTGATCTTAAAATAACTATTTGGGGTAGCTGTTGTTATCCCATTTTATAGATGAGGAAACAGGTTTAGAAAGAGGGATTGCATTGCCCAAGGCCACACAAGTGGGTAAGTGGCAGACCCATGATTTCAACCTAGGCTTTTTGACTCTGAGTCCCAGACTTGTTCTGCACTGTCAGGGTGATCTTGAAGAATAAGGAAGATTTGGGCAGAGAATACAATAGAGTAGGTTTAAGAAAGAGGAAATTCATTCCAAGCATAGTGACCAGCATGAACACAGGCCTAGAGATTGAGAAGTCTTCAGCCTTTGGGGACACTCCATGATGAGGGGCTCAGGAATGGCTTGGGGAAGGGGCAGGAGAGATGCAGGGGCCTGATCATGAGGCACCGCAATGCTAGGCTAAGATGGTAAGACTTCACACTGCAGGCCATGGAGGCCACTCTGCTGAGTGGAAGAGACTGGCTGAGTGGAGGAGAGAGTCCACTTAGGAGGCTGCTGCATACTCTTCCCTCACATTTGCAAAGACCTTGTGAGGAGGATCATCTGGAAGCTTGGAATCAGAGAAGAACTTATTTTCCAGACCTCACCCTGCTTGCACATCTTTAAAATGTAGATAAGAGTAAATTCTCATATGGGTTATTATTTGGGGGTTCAGTCTGATGGTTGGTCAAAAAAGCAGTTTGTAGGTAATTGAGACAGTTAGCTTGTATAGAGATAACATATCCCCATTGGTTGCTCCCCAGATGCAGAGAGCCCTCTCTCCAAAGGAGGCTTCTCTCTATAGCCTTAGGCTAGGGTAAGATGTCTTCCTGAGGGACGATTCTGTACCCTCCCCCTGTCTCATTAATTTCTCCTTCCCTTCCTGTGCCCATCCTAGGAGGAGCTGGCTTTGTGTGGCTCCAGGCTGCTGATTTTGGGCTCCTTCCTGCTTCTCTTTTGTGGCCTTCTCTGCTTTCTCACTGCTTTGTGCTTCCACCCGCGCCGGGAGTCCTACTGGTCTAGAACCCGGCTCTGAGGACACTGGCCTAGTTCGTGTCTTGTTCTCAGGTAAGGTTCTTTGCCCCAGTCCTGTAGGAATAGGGGATGGGGTAGGGGTAGCAATTGGAACTGAGACAGAGTCATTCCTAAACAACATGGTTTGGTTTTACTTATTTTTAAATTTTATATGGATGGAATCTACATATTCTTTTGTAACTGACTTCTTTCAGTTAACTTTCTGATTTTTAAGAATCTTTCATAGTTCTAGTTCACATCCAAGAAGCTTTTCAGTAACAATGAGTTAAGAGGGTTCAAATTTGATGATGTGTTCCGGGTATGAATCATGTTTGTCTTGCTTTTGTCCCAGAATTTTAATACCCAGTTTTATGATACAAATTTGTGAAATTCATTTTGAACAGCTAAAAAGAATTGAGTTATGATGCCCATTTACTAGGTACATACAATGTGCCCAGTTTATATGCACTTTCTCTTTTCCATTAGTCATCATTGCCTTTAGAAAAAGTTGATTCTGCTAACAGGATCTTTGGAGGGACACAGCCTCACAAAGGTAGCAGTGGGTGAGAGACATGGCTAACTAGTTCGTGTGTCGGGTCATTAAGGAAAACAAATATTTCTGTAAAAAATTCTCACCCTGTTATTGAGTCTCATACAATTTGAGAGTCCTATATTGTGCACCCAGGTCTTAACTTGTTCTCAGCTTCAGCTGGCTGTGAAAGAAGCAGAAACAGTTCTGGCCTAGGGTAGAGCCAGAGGAATTGGACGTTCAAGATCAACTTTGCTTATTTTGCTTAGGGCTAGGCCTGACTTCCAGCCATCTGCCTGAAGAACCCTTTCAGTCTTTCTTAGATCTGAACAGACTAGGAAAGGAATATTTTCTGTCCTCAGGCAGATCCAGGGGTCCTGAGGCCATACCAGTTGGGATGAGTGCCTGTTCCTCTACTCCTTCCTCAATTTCTGCAGTCATCCCAGAGCTTCCCCTAAGGGCCCTCTGACCTGCCCTCTTTTTGTTTTTGTTTTGTTTTTTATTTTCTTTCTCTCCAGGTGTGAATCAATTTCTGGGCCTTGTTTCTGAGTTTGAAGAGATGTTACCAAAAGTGGAGAGCTGGAATGCGGGGGGAAATAAAAGGCTTTTCATGCCCAATGTCGCCCAGAGTGTTTATTGGGGATTGGACTGAGTTGAGAATTTTAGGGTAGATGACTGGGGAGGTTTGGAGGGCTTCCTTGCTGACTCTTAAGTTTGAGATAGAGGTTGGCATAGGGCATGGGTTACTGCAGCTCTTCCCATGGTTGTAACTTGACTTTGGAAAACACTTGGTTTTGATCCCAGCTCTGTCACCTTATGTCTTGTTTTCTTCTATGAAATAAAATCGTCAATTTCAGCTAGTTGAAAGTCAGGTGGGCATAGTCATGGCAATGTTTTGACTTAACACAGTATGACCTTGGGCAGGTCATGCAAGTGTGAAAGACCTCAGTTTGCTTAAGGAATATGACAGATTGAGTTTACCCAGCAAAGATTCCTTTAACTTGGGAGCCCACGTTCAGGCTGTCTGCTTACTAATCACAGCAGTCCATTTTCCCGCCTTTTCCGCACCCAGCACCAGCCTCCTGTTACCCCTCCCAACATCTATCCTGCACGCAGGCGCAGTTCACGAGTTCTTTCCTTCCACCCTCGCCCCTTCACTGCTTCCCCTAGCAACAGGCCGGGGCTCACCACTAAGGTGGGGTAGGCGCATGCGCTCCAGCTCTCTCTACCGCCAGTTGGACAGTGCGCTGTGCTCCTCCTCTTCCAAGCTTTTCCCTTTTGCCCGCCTCCCCTTACCCAGGGTCCGCGTGGCGGGGCGCGCGCGCACTCTGGCTCAGCTGCTGCCTGTCTCTGGCCGCAGCAGTAAGGATAGAGGGGCGGGGCTGTCTCTTTGGGGCCCCGCCCCCTTTGGACCGGCGTTTCTACCGCGCCTGCGCCCTCCCGCCCGGTCTCCATCTTGGAATTGGGAGGAAGAGGGAGAGGGAGACCGGGACGAGACCTGGGTTGTGGTGGCGAGAGCGGCTGAGACTAAGAAGGGGAGAGGGAGCGAGTGCGCCAGGACCGCTTTTAGCTGCAATCTTTCAGCCACCCTCAGGAGAGAAAAGGGGAAAGGGAGGAGGCCGGGGCAAGAGTGGGGGCTGTCAACCTCAGACCCTGACGTGAGAGGGGCCGTTTGGCCGGACGTCCTAGGGGTGGGCCCCCTGTCGGTGGCCGAAGACCTGGGGCTCAGGCCCTTCGGTCCCGAATTTCCGGGCTTGACCACTCGCTTCTCGAATAACTGGATATCAGCCTCACAGATTCCAGATATTCAGGACTCGGATTTCAACCTCTTTAAACCTGCGGCTCTGTTTTGTAGGATTTCAAGTATCTGGTGTTCAGGCCCCTACGTTCACCATTATCGGGGTTCATTCCCCACAAGTTCAAATATTAGATTCAGCCTCCCCCTTTCAAATATCTGGGGTTCAGACCGCACAATCAGAAATCCGGGTTTCAGCAACTGTCGCACTCGAGGAGGAGGACTGGACCGCGAGGTCAGATCAGGTTTTCACCCCCTCCCCTCCAGGGGAGGTTTCCCGGGCCCGCCCCTCAGGAAGGGCGAAAGCTGAGGAAGAGGTGGCAAGGGGAAAGGTCTCCTTGCCCCTCTCCCTGCCTGACAGAGCCGCTGGAGGATCCCAGGAGGAGTCGGAAGCGCTGGGGCACCATAGTGACCCCTACCAGGTGAGACGGGGTGCAGGGCCGCGGGTCCCTGTGTGTAGCATTGAAAAGAGAGGGTGCTCCTTTCTCAGAAGCTGGGCCTGGGTAGGCCTTCCCTTCGGGATGGGGAAGCCCAGCTGGGCCAGTGATCAGCCTTTGGCTAGCCTTGCCTTCTGCTGCCACCCTCTTCCCCTTTCTCTTCCCTTCATAATGCTGGTTGATGGGACCTCAGGTGACAGGGTCTCTGATGTCACCGGCAGTCACACAGATGCTTGAGCTAACCAAATGGGTTTGTTCCCTTCTTATCTCCCCTGTTCACTTTGCCCCTCACAGCTACCTCTTCATGATCATAACTCTTTTCCTGATCGCTCTAGGGTGTTGATTCCCATGCAGAGGCATTGTGGCCCCCATAGTGGGTCTGCTTATCTGTTTTTTAGGCATGGTCTGGTGAGTTTCTTGCCCTTTCAAGGAAATGTGTGTGTGAATTTGTGTTTAAGGGTGTCTTGCATTATTCCCCCCCAGCAGTGATGATTTAAATAATCTTACACATTTGTCGAGTTATCTATCGTTTAGTTTACAAAGTGCTTTACATTCATTCTCTCAATTGACTCCCTCCCCTCAGCCATTCACCCTGTGTGTGTGGGTTCTCTTTTATCACTACCTTCCCATTTTACAGTTGAGAATATTGAGGCCCAGAGAGGTTGCCCAAGGTCAGTCAGTGGCAGAATCAGGATTTGAGTTGGGTTGAAATTTAAGAATGGGAGGGAGAAGAGCTTCCTTTTTAGGAGGGCTATACTCAGAAGCTTTTCCTGATGGGAGGCTCTGGCTCTTACCTCTGTCTCAATAGTTTTTTCTTTCCACTGTGACCTTCATCTTTACCATGATTCCAGTGTTTGGCCTGGGTTCCTGAGAGGGCTTTCTTTCCTGACAAATGATAGTCATAGTGGTGTCTCTTAACAGTTAAAGCCAACCTGCTGGGGTAGGATGATCCCCAAAGTATTAAAGCATTGTTGTGGTGACTCGAGGCAGGAAAGGAAAAATCCATATGCTGAGTGTCTGCATAGTGTTCCTAAGTATGGGATCCCATTAAAAATCTCACAGCAGCCCTATGCTGTAATCTGATTTACTGAAGAGAAGACCAAGTATAAGGAACTTATAGCCCTCTTGCTGTACATTGCAGATGAGCTGTACTACTGGTAGTGTAGCTTAGGGACAGACACACTTGAGTTTCCTTATCTGCAAAAGAGATAACGTTCATTTTAGAAGGTGGTTATGATTTAGCATAGACCTTGGCTATCAATCAAATGTTTGATGTTATTTGAGGAAGAGGTCCCCTGTGATGTTCTGCTGGTATCCCTTACATGTGGCCTGGGGTCCTGGGTTGGCTTTCTTGGCTGGGGGCTGGTAAAGAGGCCAAGAAGATTCCTTTGGCAAGTTGTGAGCACCTGCCTTTGTGTGTGGGTGTGCGGTGGGGTGAAGGGTGCTTGGCAGGGATGCTGGCAGGAGAATGGAGAAAAAAACCTGCTTTGAGCAGCCTGGAAGCTGCTGAGGGCAATCAATCAATTTCCCAGGCTATTCTGAGCCCTCAGCACCCTGGGGGCCCACTGGAGAGCAGGGCTTGCTCCTTGCCCTCCAGCTTCCAGTTGGGTTGAGGAGACAAAATTAACAACACAATAGGAAACAATGCAGGACAGAATATAATTACATGCTAAATTGTAAGGTGCTTTTAAGGAGCTAGAACTCTGCCCTAGGAGTCCAGCTCTGTTGAAGGTTCCATTGTGCCAGAATTCCAATAAGTACTTAGGAGCTTGGCCTGGAATCCTCTTGGGGGTCTGGGCTCTGAGGTACTGCAAGACCTTTCTCTAGGTGTTTGGCTGGGTATACTCTAGGAGCTGTCCCCTAGTAGTTTAGTGGTCAGGGCAGGCTTCTTACAGAAGGGGACTGAGTTGGTGAGTGTAATGAGCACACAGGCCTAACTGGAGAGAAGTTCCTGTTCTGTGACCTTGGAGAAGTCCTTTCCTTTCTGTGCCCCAGTGACCTCATCTTTGCAATGATCATGATCCTGCCCTGCTTATTTCATTGGGCTGTTCTGAAAATACAGTTGGTAGAAGACCAGCTTAGAAGAGCTCACAACCTTTCTGAGCCCGTTTCCCCTTCTGCAGAATAGGATTAATAGTAATAACTTTATAAGGTTTTGGTGAGGATTGCATGAGAGATAAGCATGTAAGGTGCTTACTATACATGCTCAACCAATGTTATTTGTACATGGCAAATGTTCTGTACCTGTATGTGATGCATATATACAATTGGACTGGACAAGTAAGGCAGTCCAGATCACAAGAGAGGCCCCCAAAGCCAGATGCCATTTCTGTCCTTCTCCTTCCCATTCTAGATCTCCCCGTTACAGGTTTGCGAGTGAGTCTTCTGGCCCCTCTGGGCTAGTACCCACTTTTAACAATGGCCGGATTTCCACTGCCTCCGGCCTGGCCATTTCCTGCTCTCTTACAGGGTGTGAGAGGTTGAGGGAGGAGGGGACCTCATCATCAAGGGGAACAAAAAGATGCCTGGAAATATTTGGGGTATGGGACTTGTGGTATAGGACACTTGTGGTTCTGGCGTTGTGGCTGTGAGGCAGAATCTTTTATTCTTGAGAAGTAAGGGTTGTAGAGAATTGAATCTTGTGTAAGGCGGCAGGAGGTGGTGAGGATGCTTAGCTCTCAGTCTTCCAGCAGTTTTAGGGACTCCAGGGACTCGGCCCCCGTGCTCTGGTTGCCAGGGCAACTTCATTTTTTTGAGCTTTGATGTTGTTCCTAATCTCCCCCTGCCCTTCTTCAGCAGTGCCTCCCCCTCATCAGGAAACTAGGGGAGGAGAAGGCAGAAACTTGAGGGGCCCTTTCTTCCCTCTAAGGGTGCCCCGTCCTTGTTCTGAAGGTCCCATCTCTATTCTCCAGGTCAGGCCCCACTCTCAGGGCCCTCAGGGGCCACCATGCCAGCTGGGGGCCGGGCCGGGAGCCTGAAGGACCCTGATGTGGCTGAGCTCTTTTTCAAAGACGACCCTGAAAAGCTCTTCTCTGACCTCCGGGAAATTGGCCATGGCAGCTTTGGAGCCGTGTACTTTGTGAGTTGGAGCTTGGGAGGGTAGGGTAGGGATAGGAACTATATTCTCTTTTTGTGTACCTCCAAACAATCCTCTACACTAGTCTGCCACACCATCATTTCCTGCCTTCTCCTACTGTGCCAGCAAGTCTTTCTGCTGCCCAGTTCTCACTGGAGCCTTCACCACCTTCTGGTCTGGTCCTCTAGGCCCGGGATGTCCGGAATAGTGAGGTCGTGGCCATCAAGAAGATGTCGTACAGTGGGAAGCAGTCAAATGAGGTCGGTTGGGCTTGATAAGACCAGGTGGGGGGCAGGAGACCCCAGCCTCAAGATGCAGGCTAAGTAAGCCTCTCCTTCCCCTGACGGCCTCCCAGAAGTGGCAAGACATCATCAAGGAGGTTCGATTTCTACAGAAGCTCCGGCATCCCAATACCATTCAATACCGGGGCTGTTACCTGAGGGAACACACGGCTTGGGTGAGCTGGCCCCCTGACTCTGGCCTGATCTTTGTCTCCTCATCCCAAGCCCATCCTTATACTAGTCTAGTCTGTTAGGTGGGCCCTCATCAGAGTGCTGTTTTGGGGATCTTGGGAAGAAGGAAGTCTCCCTCAACCTCTTTAGTTCTCAGACAAACCCATGAGCAGTAGTGTCCATCTAGAAGGAGAGGCTGGTTTGAAGAGTGAGATAGACTGTTAGCAGTTGGAAAGGGGCATATGGGCTGGAGGAGAATGGAGATTGAAAAGGGCTTTGAAGGGATTCAGATGGGAGCGGTGGTGATGTCTTGGGTTCTTTTTAGGGGAATCCCTGACTCTAGGGACTCTCCCACTATCCCCTCATTTTCTCAGTTATCCTTCCTCCCTGTCATTAACCTGGGGGCATTGCCTGAGTGGAGGATAGAGGAAGGAAGCTCTCTGTTTTGGATCTCTACTTGTGGGAGATGGGCTGGGGTGGCCAGTTCTGCTGATCTCTGACCCTTGACCCTTCCTTAGCTGGTGATGGAATATTGCCTGGGCTCAGCTTCTGACCTTCTAGAAGGTAAGTAACTCTTTGTTCAACAAGTGGGAAAAGGGAGTAAGTAAAGCAGAGAAGCTGTAGGGGAAGGGTTAATGGGAGCTTATTCTAGTCCCATCCTTGGGCTCCCTCAGTTTGATGTTTTTCCTTCCCTAGTGCACAAGAAGCCCCTTCAGGAGGTGGAGATTGCAGCTGTGACCCATGGGGCCCTTCAGGGCCTGGCTTATCTGCACTCCCACAACATGATCCATAGGTACAAGCAGCACTAATGATGTCTGGGAGGGAGGGGGTGCTCTCTGTGCCACTCCTCATTCAGCTGGGCTACAGCCTTCTTGGAAGCTTGGTGCTAAAGCCCTTGCCCAGCCTTCTGGAGATGCATGTTTTGTCCCTGTGCTTTGCTTCTGTCAGGGATGTGAAGGCTGGAAACATCTTGCTGTCAGAGCCAGGCTTGGTGAAGCTGGGGGACTTCGGCTCTGCATCCATCATGGCACCTGCCAACTCCTTTGTAGGCACCCCATACTGGTGAGTGGGAGTGATGGTTAATGGAGAGAGCTCCCAAGATGTTGGGAGCCGGAGTTTACAGGGTCTGGGCAGGTGATTACCCTCTTTTTCCTGACTGTTTTCCCAGGATGGCTCCAGAGGTGATCCTGGCAATGGATGAGGGGCAATACGATGGCAAGGTGGATGTCTGGTCCTTGGGCATAACCTGCATCGAGCTAGGTAAGGGCATCCTTCCTCCTCTCTCATCTTTTTTCTCCATCCTTTTCTCTTTCTTTTACTATCCCCATACCATACCATCCTTAAAGGTCTCCAACCCCCTACCCATTTTGACTCTACCATTGATCTCTAATACAGGCAACTGTCAAATTTTGCCAGTGTTTATATCTAAGATTTCATAGCATTCATCTCTTCATCTCCAGTACTCTAGTCCTAAGTCTTTTTTGAGTGCCCACTGTGTGCCACGTGCTATGCTAGTAGTGTCTGGGGTATAGCAGTGAATGAAGTTCCTGCCCTCATGGAACTTATATTCAAGTTGGAGAAACAAGCATGTTTTCTTTCACTGTGATAAAAGCTGAATGAGAGAGTTACAGAAATAGTATAATTCTAAAACAAGGGACTTGACCTAGTTCAGAGGCTGAGGATGGTCTTTTTGTAGCAGAGATTTCTAAACAACCACAAGACAAATAATAGTTAGCTTTCGAAGATTGTAGAGAAGAGCATTCCAGACAGTTAAGAGCAGGCGTGGGGAGCTGAGACTAGCTTCAGTGGTTTGAAATATTGCAGTAATGCAAAGAGCAGTGAGTGAGGCAGCCAGAGAGTTAGCTTTGAGTGAGTTCATGAAGCCATGTCAAGGTTCTCATCTTTGCCAGCCTATACTATTGCATCAGCTGTTGAGCAAGATGTTTGTAAGTCCTCCTACATGGTGCCGGACATAGAATAGTTGTCCAAAAAAGAGATGCTATTAGTTACTCTTATCAACAACTTCTTGCAGTGAGCTTTTCTACCGCCAGCCTCTTCTATTGTAGTCTCTCTTATGTCACAGAGATCTGCCCAAACTCTGTGTTGTTTCACACACACCTGCCCCCGCCCCAGACACATCACTGGCTCCCCATTGCCTTTAAGACTGAAGCCATCTCCGTCTTTCCTTACACCAACTAAAGCCTCTGCTTCCTAAAGGCGGGTTCTCCCCTTCATGGGCTCCACCCCTCAGTGTGCTATGAACTTTTCCACTTTCGTGCTTTGGTTTGTATTGTGTCCTCTGTGCAAAGGCAGAGATTTGAATATGCCCTTTCCCTCCATCTCTGCATGTCTACATTTATTGTTTGAGGCACGACCAAGATAGGTGAAGCAGGCCAGATTTATGAAAAATTTAGAGCTGTCCATTCTATTCCTAGTTTTGAGTCGAGATGTGGATACAGAGAAATATTTCTCTACTATTAAGAAAAAATCAATCCTGATTATAAATGGCAGTTCATAGTCAGGTTTAGAGAGCAATATGGAGAAGACTTGGCAAACTGGAGATTGCTATTGCTTAGCTCTAGCCCATTGTTATGCAGGAATGTAGGCTCTGATTCACTAGATATAATTTTTTAAGAGAAACTGGAGATTTAGATTGTTACTATTTAATTATGTTAGAATTTAATTGAAAAATATTGCTTAGATTAAAAACATAAATAACAGAACATTTCTCTAGGCCATAAGGGCCTCCTGGCTTGCAACTTCTAAGGTCTAGCTCCAATATCCCTTTTTCCAAAAGACCTCTGGATCCCCTGCAAACGTACCAGCTTAAAGGCCCACCACACACCTAGCTTCCCAACTATTTACCTGTCTCCCTCTTGGTCCAGTTAACAGTTTGGAAATGATACTACTTGTTCAGTCCTGAAAATACCTTGAGGACAAGGCCTGTCTCTTGTTTTTCTTTATCTTCCCCATAACATTTAACAAGTTTTTTGCTCTCATTTGGCATCTAATAAATTATTAGTTCAGCTGATAACTGAATGTGCTTTTTTCTGCCTTCAGTGCTTTTGCAAGTATTGTTTTCTTTGCTCCTTATTCCACTGTGTGCAGGAGAGAAGACAAGTGTATTGCATTTTAGAAAGATACATCAGGGCTATGTGAATTTTTCCGGGTCATGCAGCAAGGAGGTCAGGGAGCTGGAATCTTCTGATTTCCATCCCAGTCTTCTCTTCCCACTTGCCACCTCTCACTTTCTTTCTTTGTCCTTTCTCTGTAGCGGAACGGAAACCACCACTGTTTAACATGAATGCAATGAGTGCCTTATACCACATTGCACAGAATGAGTCCCCTGTGCTTCAATCAGGACACTGGTAAGGACGGGGATTCCTGGGCCAAGGATTTAGGCCATAAAGTAAGGATGACTGGTGCATGCCCTCCATACCCCTCTCTCACCCTGCTGTGACTTCTAGGTCTGAGTACTTCCGGAATTTTGTTGATTCCTGTCTTCAGAAAATCCCTCAAGACAGACCAACCTCAGAGGTTCTTCTGAAGGTGAGGGCTCACTAGCCTAGCATTCTCCTAGGTAGCTTGTTAGAGCCACAAGAAACCTCTCAGTGAAATTAGTGATTCCAAGTTCTTCCTTCACCAAGAACTTCATTTATGAATCCCCAGCCCCATCCCAGTGCCCCACTGACTCTGTGTTTTGCAATATTTTGTCTTAGACTGCATTTATTTATTAATAATTTGTTTTCCCATCTTTTATTAATCAAAGATGTGTATAATTGCCAGCCAGAGCTTCTGGTCAGCGTGCGATAACCAGGGTTACCACACTGATCTGATGTAATTCGAGCCAAAAGCCTGTGTAGCCTTGTCATGGGTAAATGTATTATTTCCCTTAGGTATTTTTTTACTTATTAAAAGTAGAGGGGCCCCGTTCCCTTCACAGTTCCATGGGGGCCTAAGGAGCCTTAGTTGGGAACTGACGTAGGTTGTCTATTTTGAACTACTTGGTTTATGATTGTGGGCTACCTTACAAGGCCCAGAGAGGCCTGGGACACGTCCAAGGGCATGCAGCACTTTGATAGAAGACCTGGACTGGAATCCAGATATCCTGATTATTCTTGCCTGTCAGCCATGCCTAGAGGAACAAAAAGACTGGGGTGTGGAGATTAGGTGGTAAAATTTAACGTGGGAAGAGGGGTTGGGACAAGGCCAGCATCAACTCATGGTGGGCATGGGTCCCAGGGGAATGCCTCAGGCCAGAGGGAATGCCAAGACCTATAGGATATTAGGGGCCAGGGAGTACTTAGCAGAAGGCCTCAATGTTCTCTTCCCCTAGCACCGCTTTGTGCTCCGGGAGCGGCCACCCACAGTCATCATGGACTTAATTCAGAGGACCAAGGATGCTGTGCGAGAGCTGGACAACCTGCAGTACCGCAAGATGAAGAAGATACTATTCCAAGAGGCACCCAATGGCCCTGGTGCTGAAGCCCCAGAGGAGGAGGAGGTGACCCAGTTTACCCTGCCACCCTTCTTTACCACCATGTTGTACTTACCTCTTAGTAGTTGCTTGGTCCCCCTTCCCCACCTCTCCTCACACCGACTATCTCCTTGCACTGTCTCCATATACACACCCCTTGTCCTTCCCCTTCCCTGCCCAACAGCCTACACCCTGTCTACAGGAGGCAGAGCCCTACATGCACCGGGCTGGGACGCTGACCAGTCTAGAGAGTAGCCACTCAGTGCCCAGCATGTCCATCAGTGCCTCCAGCCAAAGCAGCTCAGTCAACAGCCTAGCAGATGCCTCAGACAATGAGGAGGAGGAGGAAGAGGAGGAAGAGGAGGAAGAGGAGGAGGAAGGCCCTGAAGCTCGGGAGATGGCCATGATGCAGGAGGGGGAGCATACAGTCACCTCCCATAGCTCCATCATACACCGGCTGCCGGTACGCAATCACCCTGAATAAGCCTGAGAGCAGCAGGGCCCAGCCCCAGCTCTCCCACTCAGAAATCATCTGGGTTTTCTGCTCTCCCTCCCAGACATGATGGCCTCTCCTCTAAGTCTGATTGGGTTTCCAGAGAACTTCTTTGGGCCCAGTGATTCCTGAACTTTGGGATACCCTTTCCACCTTCCCTCTCCTAGGGCTCTGACAACCTATATGATGACCCCTATCAGCCAGAAATGACCCCAGGCCCTCTCCAGCTGCCAGCAGCCCCAGCTCCCACCTCTACCACCTCTTCTGCCCGCCGCCGGGCCTACTGCCGCAACCGGGACCACTTTGCCACCATTCGTACTGCCTCCCTGGTAAGTGTAGCCATCCTCCCTCGGCCTGGAGGCCCCAAATTATCTAAGTCCATAAATGATTTTCTCCCTATGACACATGACTAAGTCCTGATTCCACCCTCACTTTCAGGTGTTGTCTCACCTTCTTCTCACCTCAACTCTCCCACCTCCCTTAACATTCCAGCAGACTGTTGTGGGTGTTCCTGTCTTGCCAAACTCACTCCATTTTTGTGGATGGGCTTAAATAGCATCTCCTGGGGTGCCTTCCTAGGCTCCTGGCCATCCAGGTGTTTCATATCCCTGTGATATGGTGCTCCTGAACAGCATTATGACAGGTGTGCTGGATTCATTTCTCCTGGAGGACAGGAGTGGTATTCAGGTGTCCACCTCATACCAGTGACTACCTTTCAGGCCCATACACGCCTATTATTTAATCTTTCTGGCTCCTAAGAGGGTATGATCCCATTTTACAGATGCAGCTGTGAGGAGCTGCTTGCTCAAAGCACTTGTCAGAGGACCTTTGGTGGTTCTCAAATTCTATAAGCAGGATATTGGTCCTTTTCTTAAATTAATTCATAGCAATGTTTTTCTCAGTTGACAGGAAAAAATGGGTAGACTTTTCATAAAACAGTTTTTATCCATGCTTTTAATAAATCTTTAGATTACATTCTTGTTTAGCTGCAGGCCTCAGTAATTCTTTTAGAGACCACTGGTTGGTTTAGTATGTTCTTGTGGTCTCTGTGGCTGGTTGTTTTGCTAGGACAACTCTTCAGATCCTCTGATGCTTGGTGCCTTGTGGAACTGTGCAGAGAGGTCTGTGATCTAGGGGATTGACCACCTGGACTAATTGTTGTCCACTGATAGAGCCCTTGACGGTAGGACTTGAACTCAAACCTCAGATGGGGACATCCAGACCCAGCATTCTTGTTCTTCCAACATCTCATGGCCCACACTTAATCTCTACTGCCCCAATGAGGCTGTATCATTGCCCTATTTAACAGATGATGGAACTGAGGCTTAGCACCCTTAACTTCCTTGAGATCACGTGGTTGGTTAGAGGCAGGGCTGGGGTTTTGGCTCAGGTTTGTCTGATTCCTGTACTCTTTGGAACGAATTATTCATATGTTTATACTAGGACTTATGCTTAGCACCTTTTATTGTCTCAGTAACATCAACCTGTGAAGTAGATTGTATCTCCATTATCTAGTTGAGGGGGCAGGCTCAGAGAAGTTATGTGTGAGGAAGGTACCAAATGAGATTTAAATCCATGAGTTCTAAAACTCATGTGTTCCCTCTATAGAGCATAATAAAATATGTGTGGCCAAGGCTAAGCCCCACTTTTCATCCTCTTTCCTGCCCCAGGTCAGCCGTCAGATCCAGGAGCATGAGCAGGACTCAGCTCTGCGGGAGCAGCTAAGTGGCTATAAGCGGATGCGACGACAGCACCAGAAACAACTGCTGGCCCTGGAGTCGAGGCTGAGGGGTGAACGTGAGGAGCATAGTGCACGGCTGCAACGGGAGCTTGAGGCACAGCGGGCTGGCTTTGGGGCTGAGGCAGAAAAGCTGTCACGGCGGCACCAGGCAATCGGCGAGAAAGAGGCACGAGCTGCCCAGGCCGAGGAACGTAAGTTCCAGCAGCACATTCTTGGGCAACAGAAGAAGGAGCTGGCTGCCCTGCTGGAGGCACAGAAGCGAACCTACAAACTTCGGAAGGAGCAGTTAAAGGAGGTGGGATAGGCTGCAGCAGTGGGTGGGGCCCAGTGGGGGCAAAGCAGGTCCTGACCAGTCTGCCTTCTCCCCACTGCCCTTGCCCAGGAGCTCCAGGAGAACCCCAGCACACCCAAGCGGGAGAAGGCCGAGTGGCTTTTGCGGCAGAAGGAGCAGCTACAACAATGCCAGGCAGAGGAAGAGGCAGGGTTGTTACGGCGGCAGCGCCAATACTTTGAGCTGCAGTGTCGCCAGTACAAGCGCAAGATGCTACTGGCTCGTCATAGCCTGGACCAGGACCTGCTGCGAGAGGTAGGCCACTTTATCCCCCATTCCCCTCTTGGATACCAGACACCTCCCCTTTTCCATTTGCCTCACTTGTGGCAGTGCCTTCCTTTATTTTATGGCTTGGCTTCTGAACACTTCTTTTGCTTTTCACACCCATCAGACCCTGCTAGAGTTCCCTTAGGCTTCTGTTTTCAGGCCAGCCAGGAGCTTGCCTCCCTTACACCCCTCATCTACATTCCTCAGCTCCCTCTGCCAAGGAGTCTTGAGGCTCTCACTTCCTTGACACCAACAAGGCTTCCTGACTAGGCTCTGGGCCCTGCTTCCCTTCTGCCTCAGGACTTGAACAAGAAACAGACACAGAAGGACTTGGAGTGTGCATTGCTGCTGCGGCAGCATGAAGCCACACGGGAACTGGAGCTACGGCAGCTCCAGGCCGTACAGCGCACAAGAGCAGAGCTCACCCGCCTGCAGCACCAGACAGAGCTGGGCAACCAGCTGGAGTACAACAAGCGGCGTGAGCAGGAGTTGCGGCAGAAGCACGCGGCACAGGTTCGCCAGCAGCCCAAGAGCCTCAAAGTACGTGCAGGCCAGCGTCCCCCGGGCCTCTTGCTCCCCATTCCTGGGGCTCTGGGACCACCCAGCACAGGCACCCCTAGAGAAGAGCAACCCTGCTCATCTGGCCAGGAGGCAGTCCTGGACCAAGGAATTCTGGGAGAGGAGGAGGAAGCAGTTCCAGAGAGAAGGATTCTGGGACAGGAAGGGACCACCTTGAAACCAGAGGAACAAAGAATATTGGGGGAAGAATCAGGAACCCCTATTCCCAGTCCACAAAAACATAGGAGTTTGGTTGATAAGAAAGTTTGGGGTCTTCCTGAGGAAGAGGTAGAGGAGCCCAGAATCTCATCCCTGGCACCTGAGGAAAGGAACATTATGGGCCAGGAGGTAATCGGGGCATGGAGGTTGTGGGGGAAGGAGGATGGAAGCCTTCTGGATGAGGAATTTGAGCTTGACTGGGTCCAGGGTCCAGCACTGACACCAGTCCCTGAGGAAGAAGAGGAAGAGGAGGAGGGGCCTCCAATTAGTACCCCGAGGGATCCTGGAGACGGCTGTCCTTCACCAGACATCCCCCCTGAACCTCCTCCAACACTTCTGAGGCCAGGCCCTGCTAGCCAATTCCCTGGACTCCTGTCCCATGGCCTCTTAGCCGGCCTCTCCTTTGCAGTGGGGTCATCCTCTGGCCTCTTGCCCTTGCTACTAATGCTGCTGCTCCCACTGCTGGCAGCCCAGGGTGGAGGTGGCCTCCAGGCTGCACTCCTAGCCCTTGAGGTAGGGCTGGTGGGCCTGGGTGCCTCCTACTTACTTCTTTGTACAGCTCTGCACCTACCCCCTAGTCTGTTCCTACTCCTGGCCCAGGGCACTGCACTGGGAGCTGTTCTGAGTCTAAGCTGGCGCCGAGGCCTTATGGGTGTCCCTTTGGGCCTTGGGGCTGCCTGGCTTCTAGCCTGGCCAAGTCTGGCTCTACCTCTGGCAGCTGTGGCAGCTGGTGGTAAATGGGTGCGGCAACAGGGCCCTCGCATGCGCCGGGGCATCTCTCGGCTCTGGTTGTGGGCTCTGCTGCGTTTATCACCCATGGCCTTTCGTGCCCTACAGGGCTGTGGGGCTGTAGGGGACCGGGGTCTGTTTGCACTCTACCCCAAAACCAATAAGGATGGCTTCCGCAGCCGTCTGCCTGTCCCTGGGCCTCGACGGGTTAATTCCCGCACTGCCAGACATCCACTAGCCCTATTGGCAAGGTTTTGGGCCTTGTGCAAGGGTTGGAACTGGCGCCTGGCACGGGCCAGCCAGGGTTTGGCCTCCCACTTGCCTCCCTGGGCTATCCACACACTGGCCAGCTGGGGCCTGCTTCGTGGTGAACGGCCCAGCCGTATCCCCCGGCTGCTGCCACGGAGCCGGCGTCGACCAGGGCCCCCTGCCTCCCGCCAGCCACCACCAGGGACTCTAGCTGGGCGAAGAGCCCGAACCCGCCAGTCCCGGGCCTTGCCTCCCTGGAGGTGACCAACTGTAGCTCTTCCCCAGCCCAAATCTAGAGCATTGAGCACTTTATCTCCCACTACTCAGTGAAGCTTCTCCAGTCCGAATCCTCCTCTCCCTCTTTCCCTTTTTTCCTCAGAATGCTTCCCCACCTCCCCATCCACCCCACCAGCCCTTTGGACCTCTAGACAGGCAGCCTCCTTCATTATGGAGTCCGGAAGTTATACTTTGTGTTCTCCTGACACTCCTCCCCACCCTAAGTTATTGCTGTTCTCCCACTGTGTGTGTGCTCATCCTCACCCTCATCGACTCAGGCCTGGGGCCAGGGATGGTGGTGGGTGGGAAGAGTCATTTTTTTTTCTCTCTGATTTTGTTTTTCTGTCTCCCTTCCAACCTGTCCCCTTTCCCCCACCAAAAAAAAGAAAAAGACAAACACAAATAAAATATCTGAGCGGAACTGTACCTTTGGCCCAGGCTGCCTCTGTCTGCTTTGTCCTGCCGCCTAGCCTTTCCGGTTTGCCCCCAATCTGGAGCCTTGGTCCCAGTTCCATGACTTCTTCATCCCCATCTACGTTATCTCAACCCCTTTCACTGCTCAGCCTCATCCTCTCTTCCTTCATAGCTTCGTTGCACCATGACTACCACCAGCTCAGGGGTCTGGACCCTGCTGCGCTTCCACAGAACGTCTTGGCCCCATAGTTCCCCTGTTTGTGGATTCCTTCCAGAGAGTTCTTAGGTTCTGGGCCCTTTTGTCCTCATCCCTTGCTTTATCTCCCAACCTGTTCCCTATGTGGTTCCCTTTTCTGGGAGCTGAGTTTCCTGACTTCAGACATTACCCTAGAGGGCTGGGGGATGGGACTGGAAACCCTGCACAGTAGGGGGTGGTAAGTTTGGGGGGGCCAGGCGGAGAGTGTGGGGGCCATGCAAATGGGATTGGTTGTGGGCTTGGAGTGGGAGCCTAGTGCGTAAGAGGCCAACTGGAATTCGGAGATCTGTTCAGGGTGGTAGCTGCTGGCCCATTGAACTTGTCAGACCTTTTCTGGCCACTTTTACCCCTTTCCCTTACATGGCCCAAGATAGGGCCATCCCTTCTT
The DNA here is from genome assembly GCA_004027375.1 of Macroglossus sobrinus. Classification (NCBI taxonomy): domain Eukaryota; kingdom Metazoa; phylum Chordata; class Mammalia; order Chiroptera; family Pteropodidae; genus Macroglossus; species Macroglossus sobrinus. Next base: position 124,814 of record PVKZ01003107.1, read on the forward strand.
ATCTATTTCTCAGCTTGGTGCTTATTCTCCTTCCCTCCCTCCCACCCTGAGGTTCTGAACTTGGGCCTTCCTCTCTCTTAGCTGTGTTGCTTTCTTACATAGGTGTATTGTGTGATTTGGTTTTCTCTTGTGCACATTCTGTATCTGCTCACATGCTTCTATCTCTAGGCCATATTTTCTCCCTTTTTGCATGGTCAAACTTCTTATATGCACTCAGCACTCTTAAAGAGTCTCAGTTCCCTGTCCATGAACTCTCCTGTTTCTTTTGAACATGCTCTTGGAAACTTATTTTCTTTGCATCTCTCGCCCATCTAGAATCTTTCTGATCTCTCAACACATTCTCATCTCTCTGTATACAGCTCCCCCCGCCCCCTCTGTCTAACATGTTTTCTGTTTCTCTCCCTCTCCCTGTCTCTGCTTCTGTCTCCTCCTCCTGTCTCTCTTCTCCCCATCTCCCCTGGTTGTTCCTCCTCCTCCTCTTCCTTCTCCTCCTCCTCCTCTTCCTCTCCCCTGCCCCATCTCCCCTCGGTCCATCCACTGCATAGTCTAAGGAGCTGCAGATCAAGAAGCAGTTCCAGGAGACGTGTAAGATCCAGACTCGGCAGTACAAGGCTCTGCGGGCACACTTGCTGGAGACCACACCCAAAGCTCAGCACAAGAGCCTCCTTAAGCGGCTCAAGGAAGAACAGACCCGCAAGCTGGCAATCTTAGCTGAGCAGTACGACCAGTCCATCTCAGAGATGCTCAGCTCACAGGCGGTGAGGCCTGGGATCCAGGGAGGGAGTATGGTGGTGGTTGACCTCTAATTCCGGCTTAGTTATGGGCAACAGAAGTGGGAAGTGTGGACAGAGATGGGGCTTTTTGTTCCTGGGAAACCTAGATACTCTCTCACTGTTAGTATTCTCCACAGTGGTTTTATTATGTCTCTTAAGTATTTTTTTTAAGGTCTTGACAAAGCCAGTCTGCCTGCTCTATCAAGAACCACCAAGGAAAGAGTAGTTATAATTTCTTCTCGCGTTTCAGTTTAAAGTGTGAACAGGGAGCAAATCAAAATACTTGTAACCTTCAGGCTGACTTAGACTTCTGGAGGATTTCAAAGGTTGCTATTATAAAAGTGATCACACATAACACTGGAATTGGCCACTTAAAGTATGCACATGGTGTAAAAATAAAAGTACCCCTATTCGTTGCCATTCTCTCACCCAATCCCATCTCTGAAAAGTAACTGTTAATAATTTCTTGTACTAAATTTTTTTCCTGTGCATATATGAAGTTACATAAAATTTTTAAACAAAAATAGTGTACTTTACACACTGTTTTCTAACTCTTCTTTCCACCTAATACTTCTTGGATATCTTTTCATGTCAGTACACACTATCTCATTTTTTTAACAGCATAGGATTTTCCATGGTATGGCTGTACCATAATTTATTTAACCCATCCCTTATTGGTGGACATTTAGGTTGTTTCCAGCATATTTTCTATTACAACGCTTCAGTGAACACCTACGAGCACATGTGCAAGTATACCTGGGGGATAAATTCCTGGAAGTGTAATTGCTGTGTCACAGGGTATGATGACCTTTCATTTTGATAGATGTTGAGACTGGCTGCTTCTTGAAACCTTAGGGCCCAGGCCTACCTAGGGCAGGGGAGGATTGGGGGCGTTGGAGAGGAGGCCCCTAAAACTAGATCTTCCTGTTCTCCAGCTGCGGCTTGATGAAACCCAAGAGGCAGAATTCCAGGCCCTTCGGCAGCAGCTTCAACAGGAGCTGGAGCTGCTCAATGCTTACCAGAGTAAGATCAAGATCCGCACAGAGAGTCAACATGAGAGGGAGTTGCGGGAGCTGGAACAGAGAGTAGCTCTGAGACGGGCACTGCTGGAGCAGCGGGTAAGAGGGCTCTGCCTCCAGGATGGGGTGGGGAGGATAATCCCCCCACCCCCACTGGACTCTCTGATCTCTATTCTGGGTGCTCCAGGTGGAAGAGGAGCTGCTGGCCCTGCAGACAGGGCGCTCTGAGCGAATCCGGAGTTTGCTCGAGCGGCAGGCCCGTGAGATCGAGGCTTTCGATGCTGAGAGCATGAGGCTGGGCTTCTCCAGTATGGCTCTGGGGGGCATCCCAGCTGAAGCTGCTGCCCAGGGCTATCCTGCGCCACCCCCTGCCCCTGCTTGGCCCTCTCGTCCTGTGCCCCGTTCAGGGGCACACTGGAGCCACGGTCCTCCTCCACCAGGCATGCCCCCACCAGCCTGGCGTCAACCCTCTTTGCTGGCTCCTCCAGGTCCCCCAAACTGGCTGGGGCCCCCAGCACAGAGTGGGACACCCCGTGGTGGAGCCCTGCTGCTGCTAAGAAACAGCCCCCAGCCCCTGCGGCGGGCAGCCTCGGGGGGCAGCGGCAGTGACAACGTGGGCCCACCTGCTGCCGCAGTGCCTGGGCCTCTGAGCCGCAGCACCAGTGTCGCTTCCCACATCCTCAATGGTTCCTCTCACTTCTATTCCTGAAGTGCAAGGTGGATGAGCGGATGAATGGGGCAGGGATAGGGGTGGGTGGAGCCTGATCCTAGAGGGCTGTAAGTTTTAGGCCCACCCAAGGGTGGGGGACAGGCTGTTGGTTCCAGCTCCCCTCAAACCTCATCTCATGAGCTTCTTGGGCTAGCCAGTGGTCGAGTCAGCTTGGGCATAGGTGCCTGAAGGCTGACCAGGAGCCCCTGCCTTCCCACCATGGTGCCAGGGTTTCTCTCCATCACGGCCTCGGGAAAGGAGGGAGATGTGTGTGTCAAATATTATTCTAGTCCCCTGGGGGAGGGGAAGGGTGGGTCTAGATATATTATATTCAGAGAACTATACTACCCCTTGCAATGGGGCCATGGACTGGGGACACCAGGCCCCCAGACCTTGGATGTGGCAGAGCAAGTCTGGGGCCTAAAGTGAGGAGAACAAGAGGGAAAGGGCTTCCTAGGAAAGAAGGATCAGTATGGGGTCTTGGGGTCAAGATGCCTGGGTCTCTCCATTCTCCCATTATCGTCTGACGTCCTGTGCCGTCTTGTCTTTTTTTTTTTTTTTTTTTTTTAATTGAGATTAGAGCTGGGGCAGGGGATCATGGAAAGGACTCTTGGAAGGGGCTGCTCCCCGGTCTGGGGGCAGTCATGGGAGCCCCTCCCAGCTACGGGGCTGGCACAGAGCCCCATGGCAAGCTTTTAATAAACTGTTGGTTATTCTAACAGACCCCAGGACTCACCCTTTCTGCCTAAGGTGTGTGTTAAGGACTGTTCAGTGGCAGGTGAACGTGTATTTTAAGAGATTATTGGGCTGTGTAACTAAAAATTTCAGTAGTTTTAATGACTTTGGGCATGACTGGATCCAGAGCTTCAAAGGAGGTCATTAGTCTCTTGACCTCTGCTTCCCTTTGCTTTGGCTTCAAATATTTTTCAGAAAGTTCACTTCATGCTCAGGCCCCTGGCAGCTCCAAGCTTACATCTTAACCTTCAACCTCAACAGCAAGAATCCAGCAAAATCTTAAAGTGACTTCATTGCCTCCATCTATAGGCAGAGATCTGGGGTGGTGCTGATGGGTCAGGTGTAGGTCCTATGTCTACCTCTTTCAGGCTGAAAAGTCAGCCATGGACTAAGTGGCTGTTTCCATAAGAGGGGGGAGACAAACACCAACTGTCCCCAAATTATGAGGCTTCACATTGTTCTTAAAACTAGTTACTCAAATCATCCCAACTAGGTTTCCTAATTAGGTTATCAGACACAGCTAAAAGGGGGATCGGAGGGGCCCACTGGTCAGGCTGGAGGAAAGAGGGTAGAAGTCTGATAGAGTCTCATGGCAGATGGGATGGCAGGTTCTGAAGGCTGGGACTTCTTTTGGAGAACCTGGGGGAAATTAAAAGGAACCAGACTAGGGACAGGAGGACAGTGGCTGCTACTCTTAGCCTCCTAGCCCAAAGTACAGTGGTGTGAGAGTGGGAGACTAGTTTCAGTGAGGTGATTCAAACACTGCTTTATTGGGTCTTAAAAATAAACCCCTGTAAACACTTTAAACAGAACATGAAGCTGAGAATTAAGATCACAAAAACTGTGTCTTGAGGGGTTGCAAGTCTTTGAAGAAAAATGCTTGGGGGAGGCAGTTATATATGCTTTCTAAACTGGACAGTCCCTCGTGGGGGCTGCAGGGAGCTCAGTTACTCTCGCCGTCACTGCTGATGATGCCACGCATATGTGACCAGTCTGGGGGTGGGGGATGGGGCCGTTCTTCCTCTGAGTCTAAGGTACGGCAGTATAGTTCCCCAGGGGTGGCTGCTTCTGAAGGGTTCCAGGCTGTGCATCTGCGTGGCCGACCTGGGGGGAAGTGGGAGGTTAGTTGTCTAAGAAAGTCCAAGCCCCAACTATCTTTGGGGAGTGGGAAGAAGCCTCACCTGAACCACTGATGATATTAGTGATGTCCAAGGAGGCCACTTCGGCTGCCTCCTCACGCTGTTCCTTCAGGGCCCGACATTTCTCTAAGGAAGGGTTACCTGAGGCAGACGAGGCTGGTGATCCTCTCCTCCCCAGCGGACAAAACCCTCTCCTGCAGCCCCCAAGACACACCTGGCCTCACCCTTCATGCCCAGAGATTCCAGCTCTGCCCGGAGGATACTAAGGCGCTCCTTGTGCGAGCGGCAGGAGCCCAGCAGTTTCTTGTAGTTGCGATGGGCGCCACAGGCCCGAATGTAGCGCTTTAGCCTCATCACAGCAGGGTGGTCCTCACCACGACGACCAGAGCTGGCCTGGCAAGGAAAGACAGCTGAGGCCAGGCCCTCTGGGCTTCAATCAGGGTCTCCTCCATCTTTCCTTATGTGTGGCCTCCCATCCCATCTTCACCCTCACCTTCCTGCCTTTGAGTTCTGGGCTGCCATCTGCAGAAGAAGAGGAAGAGCTTCGTGTCCTGCTTTTCTTGGAGCTCCTCCTATAAGAGCGGTTTTTCCTCTCCCCTTTGAGGCTCCCCCCTGCCTCACTGTCACTTGCCTCTCTCTCCGAGTCACTTGCTTCACCATTGGCTATCTTTCCACTTTCCACCTGACCTGTCTTTCCAGTATCTTTAAAAGCTGGTTTCAATGTCTTCCAGCTATCTTTTTCATCCTCCTCACTGCTTCCACTCTGCCTTTTGCCACCCTTCAACTGGGTCCTGTCCTTGCTATTCCTCTGCACTAGGGGTTCTTCATCTCCACTGTTATCCCCGCTGTCTGCTGCTGCTTTTTCCTCTTCCTTTCTGTCCCCCCAGTCTCCCAGCAGTCTCTCCTTGCTTTTCTGCTTACTGCTCCTCTCTTCCCAAGCTGATTTTTTTCCTCTTTTGCTCCGGGCTCTAGGTTTTCTATCCTCCTCCTCTTCTCTGTTTTCTTTCTTCTTGGCTAGGGTCTCCTCATCCTTACTCTCCTTTTCACTATCCTGGTATCTTGTAGCTCCTTTGTTTCCCATTCTCTGGGCAGGATCCTCCTCACTGTCCTCACTCTCCACTATGGCCTTCTTCCTACTGGCTGAGGTCTTGCAAGGTACCTGCTTATTTTTTGTCATAGGTTTCCTCTTAGTTCTGCCTTTGAACTCCATTTCTACCTCCTTTTCTCCATCCTCCTCTTCCTCACTGCTCTCTTCCTTGTAGACCTTACTTGTTTTAGCAGTGCCCCCCTCTTTACTGCTCTCCTTCATCACTTCCTTCTCAAATACAATCTTTGTAGCCAGGTCCCTCTGCTGTTCTTCCTCATGGCTGCTCTCAATTGCATTCTTTGAGGCTGGCTTTGGACCTTCTGTCACCGGACTGACTGCTGCTACCATCCCATTCTTTGCTTGGGGGCTGAAGCAGTCTGGACTGGAGGCTGCAGAGCTGGGCTCTGGAATGTGGAGAGAAGAGAAGGTTGAGACAGGTTCCTTCTGTCCCTTCTCCCTCCACTTGGGATAGATTGCCTTGAATCCTGCGCTGACAGATGGAGGGAAGCACAGCAGGAAACGGCCATCAGACCATCTTGTTCCTGGTTCCTGACTCACTGTCCTCACACCCTCATCCAATGCCTTGGGACATCATAATACATGCACAATAAATACGTTTTGAATATGCAGACGGCACTAACCTGACTCCGAATTGAAACGGAACCTTTTTCTCTCTGGATCACTGCAGGGGCTAGAAGGCCTCTTTGCCTTTTTGGCAAGGTCTAGACTTTCCTCCCTGGCACTGGCTTTATTCACCTGTGTGCGCGCATCAAGAGAGCAAAATAGGTATTAAGGTGGCGTGACCCACCCCCTCTCAGGCCCCTACTTCTTGATAACTCCGCTTCCCGTGGCCTGGATACGTGCCCACACCTGCATCTTCAGCAGCTGCTCCTCCACTAACCGCTTCAGCGCCTGCCTCTCCTCGGGTTCTAGGTGGTCGCGGTCCGCGTAAGCCAAGAAGTGCCGCCGCACGGTGGAGTGCGTGAGCGTGCTGCAAAGACATGTGTTAAGGCGGGGTCCCCGTCCCACCCCTGCCCTTTCCAACCCCAACCTCCAGTGCACCTGAGGTCCGGGCAGCCTCGGAAGAAACTACGAGTGAACTCCCGCATCTCGTCCTCCCGCGCCATTTTGCTCCACCTGGGATTGGCGACTCCCGCCTTTTTTCTCGGCCGCTGTCCTCGCTTTGACAGGAGCTTGCGCACGCGCGGTGTCGGAGGGACCGTTGGGTGTCGGTGGCGGGCTGCTTATACCGAGAACTTTGCCCGACAAAACCTACTTTCCCCGGCAGTTGGAGGGTCACGCGGTTCCTTCCTTTTCTTAGAACGAATTGTTTTTAAAGTTCTCGTTAGAAACCAATTCGGCGCCGGCAACCTTTTGGGTGTAACGTACTCAACCCGCGACGGTGCCTACGCCGGTGATCACGGGCCAGCAAGGCCACTGTGATTTCGAAAGAGTGAAGAAAAAGGACATCCTTGCCTGAAGACTAAGAATCCCTACGAGAAAGTACTGTGTCTTCCAATTGCTGAACACGTTTAGAAAGGGCTCCCTCTGCTATCCGCCATCTTTGTGACGTCATCGCGTCGCTGCAACGCCATCTTCAGCGTAACCTCTGGAAGCAACGTTCCTTTCCCGGTGTTCCCGGAGCGGCCCGCCAGTGTGGTTGCGATCCCTGGGCGCGAGGTACGCCGGGAGTTGTAGTCCCAGTGGACAGCCTTACCCAGTCTCCGGAAGTGGAGGCGTGAGGGGCTGGGCTGTCTTGGGGTATCTGGACCGCCCGACTAGTGTGGGGCGGTGCTCTCGGGGCCAGTCATGAACGGGCCGGCAGACAGTGAAGTGGACTACAAGAAGAAATACCGGAACCTGAAGCGGAAACTCAAGTTTCTCATCTACGTGAGTGTTGGGGTAGGGAGGTTGTCGGGGATGAGGCCTGGCGCTGGTAGGACCTCAGTTTACCCACGGGTAAAAGGAGTTGGGGCGACCTGTCGCCGGGTTCCGGGCTCCTTTACGAACCGCCGTTGGTTCAGCGCGCACCTTGACTGTGGTACAGGAGCACGAGTGCTTCCAGGAGGAACTAAGGAAGGCACAGAGGAAATTGCTGAAGGTGTCCCGGGACAAAAGGTGAGACATGATGCTCCGGGGAGAGAAGGGAGGCCTGCGGGTGATGTGGCTCCTGTGGATACATTCGGACCTCATCCTGTAATGGGGCCACAAATGCATGTGCTGGTTTGGGGGCTGTTGCGAGGATACAGCAGGCCAGCTAGAAGGGACAAGGGCCCAGGAGAACATTGATGAGGTGGAGATAAACGCTCTTATTCCTGCTTTTTTTCTCAGTTTCCTCCTAGACCGACTTCTGCAGTATGAAAATGTGGATGAAGACTCTTCTGGTGAGCAAGGTCATGAAAAATTGGTGGAGGACATGGTTCCTGGCACTTAAGCAAGCTTCCTGAGCCCCTTCTTTTAGACTGTGGAGGCTAATACAGCTTCCAGTGATTCTCAAGCCTAGTTGCTTACCCTCCACCTCTACTGTTTATTCACCCAAGAATTTATTGAACATATTCTGTGTGCACAGAGGATACAGTGGTAACCAAGGTGGACAAAGTCTTTTTTGTATTCTGGGGGGCGGTAATAAGTAAGCAAGATGTTAGACTTTCAGATTTAAAAGGAATAAAATCAGGGTTATATGATAGTGATTGCAATAGAGCAGAGGTTGACAAACTTTTTCTGTAAGGGGGCAGATAACAAATATATTAGGTTTTGAAGAACATGCAGTCTGTCACAGCTACTCAGTTCTACTGTTGTAATTCAGAAGCAGCCACAGGTAATATGTAAATAAATGAATATGGCTGTGTCTCAATAAAACTTTATTTTGGACACTGAATTTGAATTTCATGTAATTTCCACATGTCATAAAATATTTTTCTTTTGATCTTTTTTCTCAACCATTTAAAAACGTAAAAGCCATTTTTAGTTTGCAGACCATACAAAAGTAGATGGCAGGCAATGACTCAATAGAATGCTCAAGAAAGGCCATTTTCAGGGATAGTGTTTGAGCTGTGACCTAGATGAGAAAAGCTGAAGATAATGAGTGAGAGATTTCCAGGTCGAGGGAATAACAGATAAATGCAGATACTCCAAGGCAAGAACAGATTAGGTTGTCTGAAGAGCAGAAAGGCTTTATAAAGCAGTGTTTGCACACTTTTTTTGAGCACTATTTACAGTTAATATGTTTTACATTGTGACCAATTCCCCATTTACATACTTATAAAACAAAATTTAACAAAACATTAAGACCATTATACACAACTTTTTCTTATACTTTTTAGGCTGCTTTTTTCTGGTTGCAAGCCAATGCGTTGACTTCATGACCTACTAGTGAGTTTGAGACCCACAGTTTGAAAAAGCCATAAGATTGGCATTTGTGCCCCTGTTCCAAGGTGGGAGCCCTCATAAGCCACGTTACATACAATCACCACTCTCTGTGGCACCTTTAAACATTGATCTAAAGCAGGGTTAGCTAGCCAGGCTGCTTGTTTTTATAAATAACGTTTTATTGAAATGCACACCACCCATTTGTTTATGTATTATAGGAGGGCAGGCAGATGATAGATGAGGTCAGAGAAATAGGTAGGAGCCAGCTCATGTAGATCATGACAAAATGTTTGGCTTTTATTCTGGCTTATTATTGCCTGCCTCTTCCTTCCATGAGGTCTCCAATTAACTTCTGCTCAAGGGGGACTTCAGGATAGGAGGCATGAGAGAACCAACATATTCATGGTCAGAGTGGGATAAATCTGAGGAGCAAGAGCCAGCAATGTAAGCTACCACTTGTATCCTGGAGAAGCCCACAGTCTGGTCAGCGAGATACCCACACATGATACCGCCTAGCACAGTGTGAGGGGAGCCATGACAAGTGAGAGAAAGTTATGGAAGAGCCAGCAATTAACTGGGCCTTAGGGATTCTGGAAAACTTCTCAGGTGGCATTTAATTTGCTTCCTTTTTTTTTTTCAATTATAGTTGATGTACAATATTTTATTAGTTTCAGGTGAACAACAGTGATTAGGCATTTATGTTCATTTGCTTCTTAAAGAATCTGAGATGAAAAACTAAGAAAGGCATATATCACATGTTGCAGTTATTTGTTAAATGAGTGATGGGCTTTCTAGGTGGAGGCAGATCTGAGAAATAGTGTTCCTTTTTGAGGAAATTGATTGGCATGATATCAGTACAGTTTGGAAGACCACAAAGGTTGAGACCACACTGAGAAGCATTTTGAATGCTCACAGGCCATGGGGGAGGTCATCAGGAAGGTTATGATCAGATTTACGTTTTAGGTCAGTCTGGAGTTACAAGAGAGGTGAGACTGCTTATTTTGACATACTGGTGGCTTGACCTTGTGGCATTTGCAATGGGGGGTAGTGGATAAAGGTAGGATAGATTTGAGGGGTAGATTAACAGGACCTTGGATATAGGGAGTGGAGCAGAGGCAGGAGCCAAAGGCGGCTTAGAGCTTAAGAAGGAGCGAGTGGTGTAAAATGGTCAAGGAGTCAGAGATCTGAGTTCAAGTTCAGCCCCACACCTTACTCTCAGCCTCAGTGACCCCATCTGGAAAGTGGAGGTGAGGCCCTCACTTTTTTTCCTGTATGGTTATGAAGACAAGAAAAGGCACTGAATGTAAAGTGTCCAGTCAGAGCCTGGCAAGTAATAAGTGCTTGGCAAATGTCTTACCATGGAGGAGCCTGGGCAGGAAGTTGATTGTAAAGGACATTCTAAGAAACTGGGAATTTGTGGGTTCCCCAGAATAGAATGTGTATGCCAGATAAAGAGTCAGATTCCTTGGAGCCCTTTCAGAGTTGAGAACATATCCCTGAGGTAGACAAGAACACCTCACCCCACCCTTCACTGACCAACCTTCCCCCATCACAGACTCCGATGCCACTGCATCTTCAGATAACAGCGAGACAGAGGGGACACCCAAGTTGTCGGACACGCCATCCTCCAAGAGGTGAGAAGAAGCCATTATTCTTCTCGGGATGAGGGATAAGGGGGCACCTGGGCCTCCTAGCTGCCTCTGACCTCCTCCCCTGTCCTTTCTCCAGGAAGAGAAGCCCTCCGCTTGGGGGCACCCCCTCCCCTTCCAGCCTCTCCCTGCCTCCTTCAACAGGGTTTCCCCTTCAGGCCTCCGGGGCCCCCTCCCCATATCTGAGCTCGGTGAGTTGGGGTAAAGGGTGGGAAGTGGTAACAAAGATGCCTGGGAATAAGGTGGGCATCATTTGGGCAGAGGGGCCAGGCCTCAAAGTGAAGCTGGCCTGGCACTGGGGACATCATTCTGGGTGTGGCCAGCCACCATCCTTGGAGGGGTGTGAGTTGGGGCTACCCAGTTCCTCTGGTGTAGGAATGGGGGATGGATGTGACTGAGGAGAGCAGACCCCAGGACAAAGTCCTGCTGCTGTCCCATCCCCTTCTGTTCTCAGAAGCCACACTCATCACCATCTCTTGTTTTTCCATTCTTCCTCCTATTTGCACTTCTTCCCTTCACCTCCCACCCATCCATTTCATTTCCCATCTCCATCCCGCCACTCTTGCCTGCAGCTGGCTTCACCCCCCTACCCCCCATTTCCTTCTGACTACTTGGCCCTGCAGCTGCCCGAGCCCAGCCCCCTGAGGCCCAAGCGGGAGAAACGGCCCCGCCTGCCCCGGAAACTCAAGGTACCCTGATTGGGGGACATTAGGGAGGGGCCAAAATGGCAGGAGGACAGCCATTTGAGGGAGGTTCAAGACAGGGGCTGGGGGCTCAGCCCAGGTCTAGGTACTGAGGGTTGGGTCAGAGAAATCTTGGCTCACAGGTTTTATGTGGAGATAAATCAGGGACAGGACCAGCCTTGGGGGACTCAAGAGTGAAGACACCTATGAACCTGTCCTTACACTGCTGCGGAGTGGCTGTCGGGCCAGGATCATTTTCACAGATGTTCTGTGATGCCAGGCAGTTCCAGATGAGGGGTGGATCTGTAGAATCTAGAATCAAGTCAAGGCTGCACCAGCTGAAACCACGGGACCTCAAACAGGGCTCTTTGACCCTCTAGATCTGAGATTCTGTATCTGTAAAGTAAGCAATCAAACTACAGCAAGTGTTTATAGAATGTCTGCTATGTACCAGGCACTGTCCTAGGTGCTGTAACTGCAATAGTGAACACAACAGACAAATCTCTGCCTTTGTGGAGCTCATGTTCTAGCAAGATAGGCAGAAAATAAACAAGATAAATAGTACCAATGCAGAAAAATGGAGTCAGGTAAAGAGGATGGGAAGCACCAGAGTGGATGGGGGCCGATTCTTTTGGTTGTGTGGTCTGGGATGTTATTTGGTCAGAGACTTAAAGGAAATGGGAACAAGCCATGTGACTCTCTGGGAAAGTGTTTCAGTCAGGAAGAACAGCCAGTGCAAAGGCCCAGGTTGGGGGAAGGGGAAGTTGGCTTATTCGAGGAGGAGAAGGCCAGTGTGACTGGAGGAAAATGAGAGGGAAAGAATGATCAGAGAGGCGGTTAGAGAAATAACTGAGGGGCAGGAATGCATAGGACTCTAGGTGTGGTAAAGACTTCGGCTTGTACCATAAATGAATGGAGTTGTTGTTGGAGAGATTAGGAAATCTGATCTGATTCACATTTTAACAAAATTGCTGTTGGGTCAGGATGAAAGTAAAGGACCAGAGAGAAGGCTATTGCAGTAAACCAAGTAGCAGTTGAAGATGAAAAGTGAAAAATGAGCCACAGGAAGACCAGTGTGGGCTGCAAGAAAGAAGAGAAGTCAAGGATGACTCCAGGGTTTTTGGCCTGAGCAACCGAAGTGAGGGCTGGGAGGAGCAGGTTTTGGGGATAAGGTGAGGACTTTGCTTTTGGGATGTTGAGATGCTGTCTGGAATTGCCAATGAGACACTGAATAACGTGAGCCTGGGGCTCATGGAGTGTATACTTCAAAGTTGAGAGATGAGGACACAGAAGGCACAATGCCCTTCTGGCTCTGAATCACAATGGAATAAGGATTGAACTGGACAGCTCTCAAGTTGGGTGGACTGTAGATGTAAGACTTGAGCCACAAGTGAAATGGGAGGCCATGTTTTTGCTGGTTAGGAGTGTGGGTTCTAGAGTTCATATCCCGGCTCTGCCACTTACTCCCTGTGTGACCTTGGACCTTAAGCCTGAAAAATGGGTAGGTAATGGGTAATATACTGACCCTTCGCTCTGCTTAGCAGGGTTTTTGCTTCTGGCCTGTCAAGCAGGATGGTGGAGACGGCAAGCATCAGTGAAGCCTGGAGCAGATGGGTAGAAGTGTGGTGTGGCATGATCATGGCAGCCTGAGGCTTTCTGAGGTGTGGTCCTAAAGTAGAGGAGTATCAGGGAGCTAAGTTCTGGACATACAGGAGAGAAAATGTTGGTTGGGGGAGAGGCCAAAATCAACTGCTATGTTTGGAGAAGGGGCTAAACCAGGGAAGGACTCAAAGAAGATGTAACATTTGAGCCTAGGATAAGTGAGATTTGGATATTCCAGGCTGAGGCGAAAGTGTCATTTAGGCTGGAGCAGGAGTGTGATAAGGCAGAATGGTCTATGGTCATACCACCCCAAACGTGCCTGATCCCGTCTGATCTCAGAAGCTTGGATTAGTACTTGGAGGTAGAGCACCTAGGAAGACCAGGTGCTGTAGGTGTTAAAAAAGAGAGAGAGAGAGAGAGAGACGACATTGGAAAGAAAGACATTGGGATCATAGAAAGCCTGACACTCAGAGTCAGGAGGAGCTGTAAAGGGAGTAGGGGGTCATTGAAGTTTCTGGGTGACTTTGGTGTGAGGGGACGAGAGGTAGCAAGTCTGAGGCAAGGAGGGAAAGCTGTGAGACTGCAGCAGCTCAGTGAAGAGCCTAGGCCTAAGTAGACTTAGCTGGGTTTGAATCCCAACTCTTACATGTGACCTTGGGCTTGTCATTTAACTCTGAGCCTTAGCTTTCTTTGTTCATGGGGTCACTGTGAGAATAAAATGAGTTAAAGGAGAGAAAACACGTAGTCCAGTGCCTGGTTCCTAGCAAGCCATAGGTAAACATTAGCTGCTTTTGGTCACCTGAGGGGGCCATTGAGTACATCCACGCAGGGTTAGGACATGAGGGCTAGAGTGGGGATCAAGAGGTGGTTGCCAGAGGATGGGGACAGTCTTATCTCACTGTCCTTTTCAGTTATGCATGTGTGTCTGCTCCTATGTGTGCACATGGGTGCCTGGTACTGGGTGCAAAGGTGCTGTTCAGAGCTGGGCGTCCTGTCTGTCATCAGTCCTGGCAGATTGCTATACTCAGAGGTGCTGACCCTGAGGATCAGCAGTGCGGGTGGGGGCTCCTTGAGAAGCAGCAAGTAGCCCATAAGGGCCACTCTGAAGACCACACACAGGCATTTCCTGCCAGCCCCACTGAGGGCCAGATTGGACACTGCCCTGTGGGGACCCGGCAGGCTCAGTTTTCTCCTCTGACCCTTGATCTCCTCCCAGAGTGGTCTGAGCAATCAGAGATCATTAATGAAAATTACCATTAGTAAGTGCTCAGTTTGTGCCCACAGGCAAAGCGTGAAGCCCACAGCGTGAGCTCTCTCTAGGGAGTTTTGTAAGGACGTGGCACGGGTGGGGTTGGAGGTTTGGGCAGGACAGAGGCCACTTCCCAGCCTCAGAGAACAAAGCAGGTCTTTTGACAAATAGAAAAGGGTATTTCAGGTGGATGGACTCGCCTGTTCTCAGGCACGCATCACTGCCTGTCCCAAAAGCAGCGAGGAGCCTGAGGCCCTCAAGTGGAGGAATGACACGCTTAGGTTTGTGTTTTAGAGAGCTCACTCTGGCTGCAGTGTGGAGGAGGAGCTGAATCTGGGAGAGACTGAAGGCAGGGAGTCCAGTTAGGAGGCTGGTACCGTAGTCCAGGTGAGCTGAGAGGAGGGCCTGGCCTTGATCAGTGGCTGTGGGGATCCCAAGGAGGGGCCCATCCCAGATATAAGAAGCCTCACATGGCGGGGGGTAAAGACCTAGGACATCCTCCACTGAACCAGTGAGTCCCACAGTAGGAGGGAGAGGAGGCCAGTAGTGGCAAGTGGTATCTGAGACACCCAGAGGTGGGCAGGCAGGCAGGCACTCGAGGCTGTCTGGCCCTAACTGCCATCACAGGATCTGCCGAAGTGCCTCCCTGGTGAGAGCAGGGCCCAGCCTTTCCTTCCTGGTTTCCTATAAGCGCCCCACCCACACCACCCACCCATACCACCCTCATCATCGCCTCCATCACTGCCCCTCACCCCCCAGGCACTTACTGGTTTGAGACTCAAGAGACCAAGGTGTGGCCAGCCGCCTGAATTCAGCGTGGCTGGCCCAGCTGTGTCCACTACCCCTTGAATGAGTTTTTGCCCCTTCCCCATCCCCAAGAACTGCCTCGAGGGACAGTGCCACCCTCCTGGAGGTCTTAGTCCTCCCTGACAAGCCCTCCCTGTGTTTCTTTCCTTTCCCCTCCACCCCGCTACAGATGTCGGTGGGACCCCCCGACTGCCCTGTGGGAGGACCGCTGACCTTCCCTGGCCGGGGTTCTGGGGCTGGGGTGGGGGCAGCCCTGGCCCCACTGCCCCCACCCAAGATGCCCCCACCCACGATCCTGAGTGCAGTTCCTCGACAGATGTTCAGCGATGCAGGCAGCGGGGATGATGCCCTGGATGGGGATGATGACCTGGTGATCGACATCCCAGAGTGACCCCTCTGCCCAAGCCCCTGCCCAGCGCCTCGTGTCAGCACACATGAGCTCCCAGCTTCCGCAGAGACGTTTATTAATGCCCAGTTGCCATGCTGCGGCCACTGACACAAATCAGAAAAGGCGTAAACATGCACAAATGTCCCCTGGAAGGTAGGCCCCTCACCAGGGAGGGGAGGGGCCTGCCCTCACATCCCAGCCCCATCCAGGGGACAGTTATTTAAATAAGTGGTGGGAGCATCTGTCACCTCTCAGAGGGGCAGAGACCCTGCTGTGCCCACCTCCCCCCCACTGTTTAAAAGGGCAGCTGTACAGGGCTAGGTGTTTCTGTTTTTAAACGAAGATTCTGTATTAAAGGAGTGACTCTTTTCTGTTTTTTTATCCTTTTCCTGTTTGGAAACTTTCTCCTCCTCCGAACTCCCCCTAATCCCACCTCCTCCCTAAGAGTGGAGGGGACGGGGCAGCCTGGAGAGGCAGGAGAGAGGAGCAGCAGCTGGGGAGCCTTGGGGGAGGGGGCGCTGGTAGGACTCCCCCTGCAGGTGTGCATTGGATGGGTGGTTTGCATATTTGCATGTAGCGAGTCAGGCAAGAGGAAGTTTGCATATGTGAATATAGATCTCCACAGTCCCTCACAAGACAGACCCACAGTCACAGAAACTCTCACAAAATAAGACAGGTAGTGCAGGGCGGGGTGTCCACCCCGTGTAAACGTGCAACACACTCGTGCGAATGTTGGGTACTGGACCCGGCCTCGGGGGGCCTTTGATGAGGCGCTGCTGTCCCTATTCAGGCCGAGGGCAGAGCCCCGGCTGCTGGGGGCAGCTCACTGGTCAGGGTGTGCCAGCGCTCCAGGGCTGTGTCTGGTTGCTGCAGACAGTCGCCCCAATGCTTCCGGGCCTCTCCCCGGGCACCTGGCCCCAGGGAAACACCACCTGGGGAGCAGTAGAGGCAAAATCAGGGCCCAGCTCACTGCCAGTGTACCCTCCATCAGCGCCACCCTGCGGGCTTCTCCCTCACCAATGAAGTCGTTGGATTTGCCAATGTCGTAATCCCAGACTGTGACTTCCAGAGTCTTGGTGGCCAGAGCGGAGAGCTCCATCTCATAGAAGAACTCCTGGGACAGGGCAAGCCTCATCTTCCATGAGGCGCTGCCCCCCAGACCCCAATCCCCTCTCTCCCTCGACTTATGGTTCTTGCCATGTTTACCTCATTAAATTCCGGGTTGAGAGTCTTCTTCTTTACACCTGTTTTATGCTTGGATTTCTTATCTACGTCAGGCCTCAGGTACCTGCCAAGGAGGTGGGGTGGGGGTGGGGGAGTGCGGTGGGCAGGGACAAGCCGGCTGAAGGAGGATGGGGCAGGGTCCCTGGGAGGGGGGCATTGGGGCAGGGCAAGAGCTCACGTCTTGACATAGGGGTCAGAGTAGCCATTGACATCCATGGCAGCTAGGTGGGCACAACGCACGATGCCCACCAGCAGCCCCCGGCGCAGCGAGCTATAGCTGAGGTTCAGCAGGATGCGCCCACGCTCCTCCAGCAGCCCGGGCCCCTGCTCTGCCTGCTCCAGCTTCAGGGCAAACACAAAAGTCAGCGTGCATCCTCACCATTTCCCACCCAGACTGGTCCCTTGAGGTGCCTCACCTCCTTCAGGTAACAGGAGATGCCCCTCAGTGCTGCCGACATGGAAGAGGGTGAAGCCAGCTGGGGGAGGGGCAAAGAGAAGGAAGGTTCTGGAAACCTGACCTCCCCAGGGCCCTCTCCCCTCGGTGCCCTTCTGCCCCACACAGACCGGGACCTGGCGCTCGAGGCAGATATTAAAATGCTTCTTCTGGGAAGGCTTGAGGCGGCGGAGAGGTATGCGGATCTCCCCGATGAACTCATTGTGGCTCAGCTTGTCCTCATCACACACGGAGATCCTGGCAGGGAACTGCAAGGTCAGGGTCCCTGGGATCCCTGAGCCCCATCCCAGTGTGGGAGAAAGGACCACTGACGGAACCCTGTGCATCTGAGGCTGGTTCCAGCTCTGCCCTAAATACACCTCCCTTGTAAAATGGGCTGTCTCACAGGCTATGTGGTGAGCACCAGGCTTGATGCCTTAGAAGGACACTTCGATTTGCCCTGTTCCTCGGCCCCTTTGCGGCTGCCCTGGTTGTCCCTGGTCCATCAGGACCTGTTCAGCTACTGTAGGAAGCCTCACAAATCTTGGGGACCCTCCCTATCTCTGCCTCCATTCAGGGTCTGGGGACAGGATCGGAACGTGCATAGGTGTACATTGGTGGATGTGGATCACAGATTTGAGATGTGAGAGGGCAGTCAGACAAGGAGCCCATACCTCCTCTGGAGCTCCTGTCCTCTTCTGCATGAAGCAGGGAGCCAGCCTGGGAGAGACTCGTGAGCCCAGAGATTAAGAAATGATTGCTTTTACTTGTAATCATCCCCTTTTGCAGCCCCCTGCACTTCCTACTGTTGTGACACTCTTCAGTAGCTGTGTCCTGTAAGAATGTTCAATTCCCAGCTCTGCCACTTAACTAGCAACTGTGTGACCTTGGGCAAGTAAACCTCCCTTCAGTCTCAATTCCCATCTATAAACTGGAGATAATGATTACCAAAAGCTATTACGAAGATAAGGTGAAATGAAGAAATGTAAAAATGCATAGCCCAGGGTTGGGCACCAATGAGCACTCAGTGAATGAAGCCTCATTCTCTAGCATCGGAAATATGGGGCCAGCCTTTCTGGTTTCTGCCTCTATCCTCCCCTTCAGCCCACCCTACACCCAACACCAAGGTGATCTCTAAAACAACCCTGACCATGCCCCTGCCCAGATGCAAATCCTTGAACAAAGGAGTTCTCTCAGGGGCCTGGTTTTGCTGTCCTTCACTTCCCACCAGGGACTACTGTCCCCACAGCTCTACCTCCTGGGATGATGGAGCAAATTTCCTACTCCTTAAGATGTCACTCTTTAGAGATGTTAGGGGGACATAGGCAACAGAATGCGCAGACTTCTACATGGATCTGACTTAAGTCAGGGCCTCTGAGAAGGGGTATCAGTGACCAGGGAAAGCTTTTAGGAGGAGGCAGAGCCTCAAGTGATAAGTGGAGTTCAGGGTGGCAGAAAGAAATCTGGGAGTGCTTTCCAGGTAGAAGGGACAACAGGCAAAGATCAGGAGTAATGAACCTGAGCAGCTGGAAGAAGGCAGACCTCTGCTGAAGGAACTATAGGAGGTATTATAGGAGTAGGAATGACAGGAAAATATTTTGGCCTGCTGCCAAAGGGGACAGGGAGCTACTGATTGATTTCGAACACCTGGGAGGGGCTTAAAGAGAAGTAGACCAACCAAAGGAGGTTCCAATGACAGCTGTCTCAGAGGAGGCGCTAAGCTGAAATCCGTGGTTGCAGGGAGCATGGGTCCCTCACCTGAGCACCTTGTGAGTGATGTCGTCATCCGTGATGCCACTGTACATCAGGTCCTCATTCCACACGGGATTCAGCGTGTTTCTCTGAGTCTTAGTTTTTAGCTTATTGGCCTGAGGTATCAGGACAAAAGCATTCTCAGTACACTCCCCATAGACCCACAGAGGCTGAAAGTAAGAGAAGTTAGAGACAGACCCACAAGTTGGATCAAGCTGGGGAAGAGAGGAAGATGTTAACCTTGCAGGCTCCAGGCAGCAGGTGCAGCTTGACATAGGGGTCAGCCAGGCCATTGAAATCCATAGGCTTGAGGCCCTGGAGAAGGGGGTAGGGAAGAGGGCTATGAGTTCTCAGCTCTCCCTCCTTCCCCCTGCAGAATCCATCCTTGGAATGTGGAGAGCAGCAAAAAATGGGTACTGGGGATGGGGGTGGAGAGGGGAGTAAGGGTCCAGAGGGGAAAGGGAAGGGAGGATGTAAACCCACCCCTCCCAGGTGGGAGGCAAACAGGACTGGGGCTCAGGAGATAAGGAGTGCTCACCTTGGCCCTGAGGATACTACAGTGCAGAGTGCAGGAGGCCTGGTCATAGAGAAGGTCAAACTCCAGCGTGCCCAGAGCAGCTGGAGAAAAGGGAAGAGGTGGTGTGTCAGTGTGTAAGAACAGGTGTGTGTGAGAGATGGGTGGGCAGGCTGGCAGTGTGTGCAGACTGTGAAGGTATGAGCGTGTATCCGAGTCTGACAGTCTGGGTCCCTAGTTGGGCTGCAACTGGGACTGTGTGGGTGGTTGAGTGTCTCAGCAGAAATATTGAATTTTGAGCTTTGTTGAAGCTATAATCTCCACACTGACTGCAGCTGTGGTGGCAGTGCCTGCTGCCTTCCCCACGACATGCACACCCAGCAGGCCCCTCCCCTTCCCACAAGCCTGGAGGTCCCCATTAGCACTCTGGGCCCTTCAAGCCCCCACACTCACTGGCATCATCCGAGTCATAGCTGTCCACCTCAGCTCCATCCTCGGGCGTGGTGGCCCCAAGGAGGGCTACAGGGGGGGCCAGGGCCAGGGGGGCCAGATGAGTAGCAGCCTCCCCAAAGCCCCTACCGCCACCCCCTTCAGGTCCAGGTCCCCGGCGGGGGAAGTAGTCAGAGATCTGGCGGATAGGCCGGATGGGCCCAGGGCACACGTTGATGGCCATGTGCTCCTGGATGTTGATGGTCATGCGATCACCCCTGCGGCCCCTCATGCAGCACCCCTGGCTGGGGGAGGGAGGTTCAAAAGAGTGTGAGCCCAACGACTCCTCCTCGTACCCACGATCTGCTGGCTGAGGGCCAGGGGGCAACCTCCCTGGTCTGTGGCCTCCCTTGGTGTCAAGAGAAAGAGATATCTGCCTGTGCCAGCTGTTGTGCAGGCAGGAGGCCTGGAACGTCCAGAACCTCACCCTTGCTCCACAGGGTTTGTGCTGCCAGTCCACTACCTCCAGACAGGTCCGGGCTCCACCTCAGCCTTGCCTACTTACGTCTGTTATCCCTTTGTCATCTTCCCAGCCCCTCACTCTGGGCTTCTGTCTGCTTCTGGGCCCTGCCTACTCCCTGAAGCCGCCCCGGCCATCCTTCTGCACCAGGCTTGTCTGGTCCCGGTGTCACCCACCCCTCTAAACATTCATTTCCCACTGTCCATTCAGCCCCAAGATCTGCCAGCTGCCTGGTCCCCCACCCCTGCAGCCCAAGTTGGAGACCCCCTACTCAGATGCTGCCTCCTGAGACTGGCTTTCCAGAGGAGCCAGAATTGCAGCCTCAGGAGAGCTACTACCCCCCCACACACACACCCCGCAGGCACACGCAGGCTAATGCACACACCCTCACCCTCACGCCCCCGGCGGCCCAGCCCCCTGCACCTGTCTCTGTGCCTCCAACAGGTGCCCAAGCACTGGGGGAACGGCGGGTGCTAGCTGGGCAGTGGCGGCCAGCGATTCCCAGGATGGCCAGCGAGAAGAGCGCAGAGTCCGGCTGTGCGCGCGGAGAAGGAGGGAGAGCAGGAGAAAGTGCGGGAGGAGGGGGTGAGCGGGATGGAGGGGCGGAGGCAGCCGGCTCTTGCGGCGGGGGTTGGAAAGGGGCGGCCGGGTCTGCGGAGGGGGCGGGACTCTCCCGCCGTCCCCCGCCCGGGCACACTTAGGGGCGCACACGAATGCACACACACACGGGCACGCAGGCTGGCATCCGCATCTTGCACAGGCACTTACGCCCACACCCCTGTGCCCACGTGCGCACACTCGCACACATGCACAAACCCAGACACGCGCTGACACACTCACCGCGGACAACTTCGCATACACACACTCGCAAAAACACGAGCTCCCTGCGCCACCAGGAACCGAGAGTGAGAATTGCCTGGTGTTTCCCAACTCTTCCCCGGAGACCAGGCTCCCGCGCCTGCCCCCGCGCCTATCCCGTGGTGTCCCCTCCCTCGCTTTCTCCTTCCTTCCCTCCTGGGTCTCCAAGACCGGACGCTTAGTTGCCATGACGACGCAGGCTCTTTCTCTAGCGCGCGGTCTCCCGCCCCCCCCCCCCGTTTCCACGCGCCCCTCCCCCGCAGATAGCGTGCAGAGGGCGTCTGGCCCTCCCCTCCCCTTATCTGTGGGGGCGGGGCCTGTGGGGCGGAGCCTAGAGATCCGCAGTGACCCAGGGGCAGACAGGGCAAGGAGATCTGATACCACTGCCGTCGCTGACCTGGGAGTCCAGCTGGGGAACCTCACAGTCTGAGGGAGGAGACAGAGGTCCGAGGCTGTGGCTTTCCCACGCCTCCTCCCTTTGGCTATTCAGGAGTCTCTTCTAGTGACCCAGCCCAGCCCCTAGAAGGGCTGTTGTCCCTCAGGGATGGCATCTCCTTTGGAAATCCACCCTCCCTCGCCCCATCCCCTAGCCCCTCCAGTTCTGTCCCTGAGGTGAGGCAGGACGTCGAGCTTCAATCAGAATGCCCCAGAGCCTTGCGGTCTTTCCTCCGCAGTCCGCCTTTTCTCACCTAACCCTACCACCTCTCAGACTAACGCTAGCTTTGATCTTTGCTCTCCTCAGACTTGCGGTCCCCCAGACACAAAGTCCTTACCGTACCCTCCAAGGCCCTTTTTAGTCCAAGGCCCTGACTTCTCTGATCTCATCACCTCTGCTCGTGGCACTAGCTCTCAGGAATGTTACTTGCAGTTCCGAGAACACACCTGGATCTCTCAGACCTCTGGACCTTTGCTCACAGAAGCTCCTCTACCTAGAGGACCTTCCCTTCTTTCAGGGGTCATTCTGGGTCACCTCTTTCTAGAAGCCTTCCTGGAGCATTTCCTTTCTGCCCTTAGCTTTCAGGCTCAGCGCTACTGACACGTTTATTTCTGTCTCCTAACCACCACCACCAGGAAGCAGAGGCTGCCCCCAGTTGGGCCTGGTACCGAGTTAGCATCATTAAATATTGTTATTTAAAAGTAAGATATATGCAGTTGCACAACAATGTGAGTATACTTAACTCTACTGAACTGCTATATATTGTGATGTGTACTTTTTTAAATACATATTTTAAAAAGAGAAATGAAAAGTCAAAGTACACTGAGAAAGCACTTGTCATCTATCATTCAAAGCATCAATGTTATTGTTGATGTTGTTGTGGGTAAATGGACACCACCTCTTCGAGGCCAGTCTTGAGAGTGGATACCAAGATGACAAATACATAGATTATTTGAGCTGGAAATGCGATGTCTAGGATTTTTTTCCATAGATATGCCCATAAGCAAAATAATAGAAGTTCAAGGTTATTTGCAATGGCAAAATACCGGAAACAACCTCAATGTCCACGAGCAGGAGACCAGTCAATCAGTTATGACACAATAAAAATAGTATACAATGAAATAGTATACAGCTATGACAAAGAGGTCCTTTATGTACTTCTACAGAATCATCTTCACAATCTCAAGTTAACTGAAAAAAGTAAGGTGCAGAGCCAGCATGTATAGAATGCTGCCATTTAATGGGAAAAAAGAGTTTATATGTGTTTGTTTATTTGTACATAAATTAAAAATATTTCTGGAAGTTTGCACAAGAAAGTGGTAACTACGGTGACCTCTGAGGAGATAACTGTGAGGCAGGGTAAGTCAGAAAAGGAGGTATGTTTCAACATACATCCTTTTGTACCTTTTGAATTTTGTACCCTGTGCATATGTTACCTATTCAAAAGACTACCTTAAAATAATGTATTTTTTAAGTAAAATCAACCATTAGGTTTCCTTCAGGGCTCTCCAGAATAAGAAAGGAAACAGGACTAGGAGATGCCATCCAGTACCACAGCTGCTGGTTTGGCTTGGTGAGAGCACACCTGACCTGCAGTGAGGAGATGGGAAAGCTGGACCAGAGCCTTAGAGACCTGCATCCTCCACTGCAATCTTCAGAGGCTTATTAGCTCAAGCCCAGCAGCGCCCCACAGAGAGCCTTGCTGAAGGTAAGAATGAGCTGGAGCTCAAGCCAGTTGGAGGGGAAAATGGACACTGTTGAGCCCTGGTTTGTCAAGAAGTGGAAAGGTTTTTCATCTATCCATTAAGTCAATAAATATTTACTGAATACCTACTGTATATTGTGGTGCTACGACTATGACCAAAATCAATGATCTCTGGCCTCACAGCCTTGTAGGGAGATAGACAATACACAGACAAGTTCCATGCAGTGAGACTGATGCACTGACTGGGGATGATCACAGGCATGGGAGCTCAGGTGCCCTTTCCCAGAGGAGGTGTTGTTTCAGCTGAGACCTGGCAGATGAGGAGTTAGCCAAGTCATGTGTGGGGCAAGAGTGTCCTAGGCAGAGGTGTGTGCCAAGGCTAGAGTATGCTGAGGAGGAGAGAGCCTGAGAATTGCTGAGGAGGGTTGGTGGACAGGGCCAGATGAGAGACTTTCAGGTCAGGGTAAGAAGCCCAGAATTCACACAGGAGCCGTGGCAAGTCATTGGAGGGTTTAAAGTAGTGAATCTTCATCTCTGGTTTGTTCTCACTGGGGGAAGAGTGAATAGAGATCAACCCATTTGCAGGCTGTCTCAATAAACTGGGTGGGACGTAGAGTTGGCTTGAAAGAACAGGGTAGCACTGGAGGAGTAAGAAAAGTGGATGGATTTGAGATTTATATTTGTTCTGATAATGGGTTTGTCAGGAGATAGACAAGAAGGGATCTGAGACGATTCCTGGGTTTTCATGTTGAGCAGGGCATGAGACCATGAGACCATTTGCTGCAATGGAAAACGGGAGTGGGGTTGGGGTAGGAGAATCATTTGGGGTCTACTGAGTTCAAGGTGTCTTTGGACATACAGAGACATGAAGCAGAAAGTTGGGTAGAGAAGTCTGGAGCTCGGGGGAGAGGGCTGGGCTGGAAATATACATTTGTGAGTCATCAGCATATAGATGATATTTAAAGCCATGAGACTGGATGAGATCACCTAGGGAGATAGAGTATAGATAGAAAAGAGAAGGTCCAAGACTGAGCTGGTTAGACAAAAATGGTGAGCATGGCTCTGGAGCCTAGAGAGACAGAATGATCAGAGAAGTAACCATTATAGTTTTCAAGTTATGAGGTCATTGGTGGACTTGGCAAAGGTGGCTTCAGTGGAGTAGTGAGGCCAAAACCAGGTCTGAAGGAGCTGAAAAATACATTCAAGGTGAAGAAGCAGAAACAGCAAGTGAAGCCAGCCCTTTGGGGGTTATTTGTCTGTACTCTGATGATGTGCATCCGTGAGTTCTTTCCTTGTGGGCCCAAAGGCAGAGAGCAGGCCCTGTAAATTTCTATTTAAGCCACAAATGGCGCCCAGCACATAGTAGGAGCTCAATACATTTATTTAATAGTTGGATGAATAAATAAATGGATAATCTCCACTGCTTGGGTCAAAAGGGCTTTTTCTGGTAGAGAGGGCAGCTGTATTCTTTTGAGGCAACTGAGGAAACAGCAAAATCCACTCTAAAGACTAAGGGCTTTGAACTCCTTCTCCTAGCTAAACCCCAAGAGCAGCTGCACCTCAGGCTGGGGCAGGGCCCTGGCCCAGAGCCAGAAACCAGATTGAGTCCCTGCTGCCCCTGTGACTTTGGGTAACTCACTTTCTCTTTCTCAGAAGAGACAAGTGTAGGGAGAAGAGGCCCACATGAGCCAGTCCCACAAGAGGCCCCCAAGAAGTTAGTTTCTCTCCTTTCTCCCCTTTTCTCTCTGGGCTTTTTTCTTATTTAGGAATCTGACAATGGCGAGTGCCTCGCAGTGTTGCTGTGATGAGAATGGGTGGGCAGTCCCCGAAGGCAGGTAAAATGAGGGGTGGGGATCCAGTGGAGGAAGGAGCCTCCATCCGCAGGGCAGAGGACACACTACAGACACATCTGACTCACGCGAAGTCATGGAACTGAGACTGCCAGAGGGTGCTGACCAGGCATCTGTGTAGTAAAACCAGGAGACCCTCAAGTGTCCTTGGGCTTGGGTAAAGTGGGACACATAGGTGATGGAAGGGAACTCACTCTTTGAAGTAGAAGTAGCTGATGGGAAGTGACCAATAAGAGGAAATTAGGGACTAGAAAGGGGAAATGGGATGCCTGGGGTGGGGATGGGGATGGGGGATGGAGCCCACCCGCAGAGGGGAGCCTTGGAAAGCTCTTTGCATGACCAAAAGACCTGCCTTGAAAGATGGACCCGGGGGCTTTCTCTGACAACCCACATGCCTGCCATTCCCTGGCAATACCTTCTCCTGTAGCACTTGCTGCAACCTGTGGGAAGAGGGCGATGAAGAGCCTGGAGCTGGAGAGCTGTGTCTCCCTGGGGCCAGAAGAGGGCAGGCAGGCATGACACTGCTGCCACCTAGTGGGAGAATCTTGTTATTTTTCCAGGTTCCTAAAGCTAGGGTCATCCTCAGCTCAGCAATAGGAGATGCGGTTTTCAGATGGGGGAGACCCTTGTGCTCTGAATTTGGAAACGCAAGGCAGGGAGAGCCACAGGGAAGAAAATGCACACCCCTGGGAAGTGTGCGTTGCTGGTATTGCTTTGCCTATCTGTGCCTCATTACATCTCTGTAACAAGGGCCGTAGTACCTACCTCATAGGGTTGTTGTGATGGTTAGGGGAGTCAACCTATGTACTCAGTATAGTAATAAGTGCCCAGTAAATGCTCCCGTAGTTCATCTAAGGGATAACTGAAGGTGGTCAGCCTTGCCCCTCCCCCAAAAAAACTTGTGCCTTCTATACAGATGCAGCATTCCTTAGTCCCACCAAGTGTCTCCTGTTTCTGATTCTTGGGCCTGCCACTGTTCAGCCTGAAGGATGAAGGAAAAGCTCTGTGGGTCTCAACCTCTCCCCTTCTGATTCCAGCGGGGTGGGGAGGAAAGGTTCCAGCTCCAGCACTTTTTCTCCCCTCACTCCAGTGTGTGATCAGAATGGCTCCAGGCTGTGACATCACAGAGCCCTGCCCCCTCTCCCCCCCACCCCTCCCCCCGCCTGTCACAGAAGTGGAGGGGTCATGAGGCTGTGGCAGTGGGTGTGGCTGTGGCTGTGGCTGTGGCTGTGGCTGGTTGGGCTGGGGGCCATAGAAACAGGTTGGAAGTGGCCCTGGGAGCAGCGGGAGGGAGGAAGGCAAGGCGGGAAAGGGTCAGTGCCCTCTTTGGTGCTGGGAGGTCAAGCCTCCACCCCTTTGCTCTCCACGCTTCTCTCCATCCTCCCCACCCAGAATGGGCCTTCTCATGGAGAGCTCAGCTGATCTGTGAGAAGTTCCCAGAACAAACTCAAGCCTGTCCATAGCCAAGCTAAGGCCCAGTGGCCTAGCAGGGCCCTGGGTCTGCCTCTGCCTCCTGGGGTGGGGGGCAGGAGTCTGCTTGGCTCTCGTCATAGGCTTTGCTCCGGATCCCCAGCACGCAGCCCGGAGAATGCCAAGGCCTTGGCCTTGGGAGCACAGTCCCCGCTCTTCATAGACAGACCTGACTTCTTTGATTACCCAGACTCAGACCAAGCCAGGCTCCTGGCCCTGGCCCAGTTTATTGGAGAGAAACCCATCAGCTTTGCTGACTCAGGTATGAACCAGCTTAAGAAGGGGCCTCCTCCTCACCAGGGCCTTGGAGACGAGTCCAGAGTCCCTGTCTCCCCCTCCTTGTCTAACAGGTTCCAACTCCAGGTTCTTCCATCACATCCTGGTGGGTGCTCTGATAGTGGCCTTCTTCTTCCTCCTTTTCCAGTTCTGCACACACATGTAAGGCCTGCCCTCCCCCACCCAGACCCTCCCACCTCAGCCTCCCTTGGGAGAGGCTGAAAGACCCAGGGGTAGCTTTCCACCTCTGATCTCCATACCCCATAGGAGCTGCCAGAAAGGGGCCTAGGGCCACACGAGGGCCTTGGATGCTGCTCTGAGTGCCCAGACCCACCTTCTTTCCTGCTGATGAATAAAGGTCTCTGCCTTTTTTCTTCCTTGACTGCTCAGTGACCAGACAGGGGGTCCTGCTCTGTCCTGTGGTCATCTGTGCTTTCTATCCCAGCCCCCGCCCAGCCCCAAAGAACTGGGCTAAGAGGGCCATGATGGCGTTCACGCAGATCATCTTTATTAGCAGTCTGTAAAGCACCTCCCAGGGTCCCCCGACCCCAGACTGGAGGAAGCCTTGAGAGGTCTATAGCACCAGGGACATGCCAGGGCCCGAGGGCAAGATGTGCAGCCTAACGGGGAAGGGACCAGGTGCCCCCTCATCTGCACCTGGAATTGCTCAGCACTGGGAAGGCTAGGGGATAGCAGCCACCTCCCTCCCCCCACCCCAACAAACTAATTTGATTTGGGGCAAATAAATTAAGATTTCACTGGCTGGCCTCCCCTGGAGGGGGGCTGTAGGGGCGATCAGCACGGAGGGAGGCCCATGGGGATTAGTTAAGGTGTCCCCTTCCTCCCAGATGTGGGGAGCTGAGAGGAGTGTGCAGCAGGGGGACTGGGATGGCCTTGGCAGCAGAGCCTCCCCCCCATTCTTTGACTCCTGGTTTCCTTGAGTGTCTGTCAGTGTCCCCACAGCCCTCAAGCCCTAAGCAGATGGGAAGTGGTTCCCCTTCATTCTCCGGGGCCCCACGGTTGTGATAGAAGGGGGTATGCAGGAAGGGGTTCACTACCCTCAGCTCAAGCACGGTGGAGAGAAAGAGGGTCCCCTCGCCCTGCCTTCCACTTCACCTGGTCCCGCCACTCAGCCCCTGAGGGGGATCTGTCTCCGCCCCTTCGGAGTCCGTCTGTCAGTCCTGGGGCTGTCAGGGTAAGAGGCCCCTGGCTCCCAACTCCCACCCCGCGACCCCACGGCCCTGTCCCCGCGGGGACAGGGGTGGGACTGGGGAGGGGTGGGGAGGGTCCCTTGGCCCCCCCCCGCGCCCTCAATCCTGCGTCTGACAAGGAGAGGGCGGCGGGGAGCTCCGGGGCCGGAAGAGGCGACAGGCCCCGCGGCAGATGAGGAAGAACCAGTAGAGCTGGGGGGCGAGCAGCAGCGCGGCGCCCAGGTTGACGTGGGCCGGGATGGCGAGGGGCACAGCCAGCAGCGGCAGGCCTGCGTGCCGCCCGTAGGCCCAGTACAGGTAGGGGAAGAGCAGCACCCGGCAGCAGAGGAAGCTGAGCAGCATCAGGGCCCCGTTCACCTTGTGCAGCAGCGTGTGCTGCTGCTTGTACTGCCGCGGGGACGGGGAGAGGGAGCGGGGCAGAGAGCAGGGGCGAAGTGAGGGGCAGCGGGGCGAGCGCCTCCGCCCACTGACCACGCCCCTGCCCCGCCCGGGGGCCCCGCCCCTCCGCCCACCTCCCTGCCTTCCTCACTCAGGGCAGGGGCCAGGCTAAAGGCCCCAGCGCCCGCCGCCTCTCTATCCCAGCCTATAGTCGCTCCCAGACATGACACTTTGCCTGTCCTTTAAAGAATCCTTGCAGGTCCCTGAAAGTGCCTGCCCTTCCCATGCCCTCCAGTCTGGCTCATATACCCTCAGGTATCCTCTCACCTGGATGAGGATCTTGCCAAGGCAGACGAAGGGTGTGCTCACCTCCGCCATCAGCAAGCAGCCTAGAAAGAAATCTCCTTTGCCCTGACGCCACACCTGAGAGGAGAGAAAGGAAACAGCCTGGGCTCGCCCTACATTCCTGGGCAGCACCTGCTCTCCTGCGCTCTCCCCTCAGTCTCTTTTGGAGATACTTAACTCTTAAAGTCTGAACATATACACAGTAGCAAAGCTGGGAGCAAGATCTCACTGTATGCCTCCAGCATCCTGCAGGTAAGATTGTATGCCTTATGTTACAGAGGAGGAAACTGAGTCTCAGAGACACGCAGCAGCAGCTCTGAAGCACCACAGCTGGGCATGGCCCAGCCAGGCCAGGCTGAACCCAGATCCTTTTGCTGTGTGGGGCTGGTCTGGTGCTCAGTAAACCTTCCGTGGGGGCCTTCCATCCTGGGCCTGCCCTACGGACCTGGACCCAGGGCTCCCCAGGCTTCTGCTGTGCTGGCATGAGCAGGATATGGGGGCCCTGGCTGTTTGTGCCCCTACTCACCACCGACAGCGGGAAGCACACGAGCACCATGACGGCGTGGTGGAGCACCATGAGGAACTCCTTGTGCAGGTAGCCTCGCGCCACAGCCCAGGTGCTGCCGGGGGCTCTGGCCCCGCCTTCGTCCCTTCCGTGCCCCTTGACCTGGTGCTTGTGCCAGTGACAGAGGAACATGGCGTAGATGTCATAGATGAAGTAGGGCACTGCAAATTGCGTGTAGGCAGAGGAAAGCCAGTGTCTGTTGGGCAGAGGGAAGGGTGTCAGGAGGAAAGGAGGTGCACCAAGCAGCTGCCAGGTGCCAGGGTCAGTGCTGGATGCATCACGTGAGTCAGATCTCAAGTGATGTTCACAGCAACCCTGAAACGGAAGTGGGCTCTCAAGCTACGTGATGGAACCCCAGGTTAGAGGGTGAGAAACTTGCCCAAAGTTATGCAATCACACAGCTGGTGAGTAGTAGTGATGGGATTCAAACCCAGACTGCCTAACCCCAAACCCCACCCATTTTTCATATTCATTTATTCATTCCCTCTCCCACCTCCTGCAATATGGTGGGGTGTGGGGTGGGGGGAGAAAAGATAGCACAGACCAAAGGGCAGAGACAGAGTGAGAAAACAAGCTTAAGAAAGGTATGAGAGACAGCTGAGGTTAGGACAAAGTGAAGCAGGAGGGTTGAGAGTGGTGGGGAGAGATCATACCAGTTAACATTGACGAGTTACATACTATGTTATTCTAATATTATAAAATCTTTTACATGCATAAACTTATTTACTCACCCACAAAAACCCTATAAGAAGTAGAATAGTTATCCCCATTTTACAGAGGAGGAAGCTGAGAGGCTAGGTAAGCTGGCCCAAGAATAAACATGAGAAGTCTGGCTCCATAGCCTCCACTCTCAGCCCCACTGTCCCCTGGAAGATTCGAGACAAGTGTCAGAGACAGGCTTCGTTGGGGAGTTGGTGGTGCTGTCAGTGCTGCTTGTTCTGCCTGAATGTGGCCCAATCTCTTTTTTTTTTATTTTCAGGTACAGTCCAGCACTAAGGAGAAAAAGATGACGAAAAGGGGCCAAGAGCAGAGAAAGTTCTATGTACTTTCAGAGTGAACAAAAATGAAAAATGCATGAATATGCAACATTGTATTTTTTTTCTGTTTGAGTCAGCACATTGAGTGAGCCCTTTCGCTTAAATCCTACAGTCCTGTGACAAGTCTGAGGTAGAGGTGGGAGGGCAAGGAGGCAGACCTAGGGGAACTTGCCCAGCTAGTAGGTGAGAGACAAAAGCAAAGTCATCCAAGAAGTGACATGGAAAAAGGGCTGAGACCAAATGTGAGGAGCTGCTGAAGGAGTGAGTGAGACCTGAAGCGGAGGCCAGGAAGTTGGCTGGGCATAGACTGGGGTGAGCTGGAAGCAGAATGCAAGCCCTGGGGGAAGTTTGGCCGGGAAAAGGACAGGCAGTCCATGCTAGCAGGGGTGATTTCAGGAGAAAAGAAGCTGAGACCCATGCTGGAGCATTTGACCAAGACAGAGACAGAGGAGAGGCAGCAACGGCCCAGGTTAGAGACAGAGGGCAAGAGAGTGAAAGGGATCTAACAGCCCCAGAGAAGTTAAAGCAGGGAATGGCCAGGAAGCCGGCTGCAGCACACATGGTAAGGATCTCGACTTCTGGCTTGAGGGGGACCAGGACCACCTACCAGGCCCTGGGCTGCAATGTGAAGGATTAAAACCAGACCCACCCTCTGAGCAATTAGGTGCTCAGAAGTAGGAACAGCTGTTGGCCCTAGATTAACCCTGATCCTCTTCACCCACCTGAGGATTAAAAGGGGGGAGGGAGCATAGAGTTGGAGGGTGACCTCTGTAAGAAGCAAGAGGAGGAAATATGTGGGGGTCCAGGCTCATTTTGGACCCAGGAGTGGAGAAGAAGGGGAGAGGGCAAGAGGAAGCCAAGTCATGGGGGCGGGGTCTGAAGAAAGAGTTTAAGTACCTACAATGTGAGAGCCAGACTGCCCTAGGCATTTGGCACACACAACTCAATTCCTTCTCACAGCTGCCCTTCCAGGCAGCGATGGACCTTAGTCCACAGATGAGGAAGCTCGTCTGCAGGGGAAGAGGGGGTGTCTCAGTGCAGGATCATTCACACTGTGTCCCTTGGGTTCAAGAGCCACCATAGAAGAGGAGCAGGGCCAGAAGTTCAGTGTGGGATGTCATCAGCACCCTTACAGGCAACTCTGCTGCAGCCCATGGGTCATCTGAAGCTCTCCCGTCAGCACCACGGACAGGGCCCCTCTCGGTCCTCCTCCTGCCCCACCTCTCAGGCCTGGGCTTTTTTGGCAAGCACCAGGCACTGCAGCAGCTGCCAGTGCCAAATTTTGGCCTCTGCACGCACACACACACACACACAAACATCACTAGTGGCCTTGTCTGTGTCATCTCTCTCCTCTCATCTCCCTTGTGCATGGGTCTGGGAGGAGGTGAGAGGTGAGCCCAGTGTAAGGAAGAAGGCACCCCAGTTAGGTGCTGGTTGGGAATTGGGTCTGAGGGGTGTAAGGGTGGGAGGACGTAAGGGAGGAAACAACATTCAGAACCTAGTATGATATAAGAGGCGAGGAAACCCAGGAGCTGCTCTGAAAATCCCATTTGGTCCCCACTCCTTCTCCTGCTGGTTCTGACCTTTAAGGACAGGACTCAGATAAATTTATCCCTGGGTGTTGAGTTGCAGTTAACTTACTCAGGCCCGAGTGAAGGACTTTCAGGCCACCAAAGGGGTCCCCTAGGAGATCTCAGAGGTCGCACATACGCACACACAAGCTGCTGGAACTTAGGCAAAGGTGGTCTCATGGCACTTACTGGTCATCAATGATGTGCTTGCAGGAGGTGGAGACAATGTAGCCAGCTGTGGAGGCCATGACGGCTTGGACAGAGGACACTAGCCTAGGGAGGAAGAGGGAGCAGTGGTAGGGGGAGGAGACACACCCCTCGGTTTCTCTTTGCTGCCCAGTTATTGTGCTTTGGACTCAGTCACTTCTCAGGACACTCCTTGCCCATTTTGTCCCAGGGCTGCCTTGCCCAGGGCTCAGCCCCCTCCACCTCAGGCTCCTGGACTTGCCCAGTGGCCACTCCTCAGTGCACCCCATTCCTCGCTGCTGGCTTCCTTCTCTCAGCTGTGGACACTGAGTTGCCTTCCTCTCAGGAGGACACCAGGGAGGTCATCCTGAGGTGAGACAATGCTGAGAATGTGTGGCTGACAACAACGCCCCTTTCCGTGGAGGGGCGGGGAAGAAACAGCACAGGGTGGCAGGGGGAAGCCCTGGGCCTGTTCTTGCACCACTCAGCTGCCCAGTCATCCTGCTGGTCATCAACTAAGCCCTCAGTGACCCCACAGTACCCCTGGCCACTATATGCTGTCTCCTTAACTGCCACCATGCTCCCTTCGCCAACTCGAGCAAATCAATCTAGGGTTGTACAGAGTTCTACCCTTGTCCCCCCAAACACATGCCTTGAATAATGCTCAGCTTTCTGCCCCTTGCCTTGTTCCCTAACATCTTATAGGAATGTTTTAGTCACATACTAGTCCTGTTTTGGAGGGTGGGAAGGTGAATAGGGAAATGAAAGAAAAGCAGCCTGAAGATGAGTAGACCAGATGGCTGGGTCTCTTGGGAGAGAGTAAGGCAGTAAGGAGGGAAGGAAGCTTGGAGGTGAAGCCTACTGACCACTTCAGGAGCCCCCAGACCCCACTGGACCAAGGGTCCATCCCCATAGAGCCTGGAAAGGAGAGAGGGGCTGAGGGGAAGCGATGCAATTTACCTGGCTGAGACAATGACCGCGTCAGCCTCCTCCCAGCGCAGCTGGGGCAGCCGCTGGAGCGTGTTCTTGGAGAGGAGGAAGAGTCCGGGGAACACCACCCCCCCAGCCACCATTGGGGTCAGCATGGTGGCTCAGGCCTCGGGCAGGGAGCAGCCGTGAAGGGACAGGGAAGCCGAGCTGAAGGGAGTTAGAGGTGGAGAAAAGACGCAAAGCCAGAGAAAGAGGAAAAAGAGAAGGGGCACAAAGGGGACAGGGCGGGAAAGGATGGGGCAGGGAAGTCAGACCAGAGGAAGGGGGAGAGGGAGTTAGACAAGACGGGGAAAGGGGATAGACCAGGAAGAGGGAGGATCTGTGACAGGGAGCAGGAGAAAGCCAGCCAGAGGGAGGGAGATGAGGAGGGGAGGACTGGGTGTGAGGACACAGAGTGAGAGGGTACAGGAGGA